>JBBDHG010000092.1:992500-1220000 GCA_037951165.1 Lophius americanus
TGACAAAAACCGAGGTTATGTGCAATCAGTTTCTGAACATCTGGCCAATTTGTTACAAGAGTTATAACCGCACCCAAAGGTTTTCTTCTGTTAAAGATAAGCCGCTCTCTAACTGATGTTAATCCAGTATTTGTTATCAGCCAGCAAACACCGTCAAAAACTAAAATGAAATAAACAATACAGACATAAATATCTTATTAAAACACAATAAATCCACCTAAACATAATGTGTGTTCAAATGAAAATGAATTACAACAACATAGCACCATCTAACCATAAATTTAGGAGTTGTTAGAGTCCTTTAATGTCCTTTTATTATAGGTAACCGATGAGCATCTTCTTCTGTCTGGCCTCTGTCCTTAGCTCCATGCAGCACGTGTCCTGCTCTATCGATCATGTGAAGGCTGCATACTCAAAGCAATTGAACAAAATGAACAGTAGGTGTCACTAAAATATCAAAGTATGTGCAAATATTTAAATAAAATATTTTCTTTGTAATTAAATTCAATCTCTTTAAAGAAACACATTTTCTGCGACAACTACACTGCCACCAGAATTACAAATATTCGTAAGAACCAAATGTTTCCACATCATCAAATCTCGTAATTTTCCATGAAATGACAAACATTCAAGCATATGTTACTTCAATATCACCCATGATTTTATTTAGAACTACGAACACAACCCTGTTCTGTTAGTTTTAAGACATCTAATATTGTTATTGTTTCACTTGTAATCTAGGATTCATTCTCAACTAGAAAAACTAATATTTGAACTGGTCGTTCAAGAAAAGAGGGTCGCTTTAAACGTTCCCCCATCTTTCCTAAATCTCTCTGTCCTTTTTGGATCTTAACCTTTTCGCATCATCTTTACTTGTCTCAACCACTCTGGCCAATTTCCACTCATTTCTGGGAGTTCTGTCCTCCTTGACAATCACTACATCTCCAACTTCCACATTTGTTTTGGATGTGTCCCACTGTTGGCTTATGTTGGCCAGGTATTCTTTGCGCTACCTGTTCCAGAATTGTTCTGTTAGGTATTGTACTCTGCGCCACCTCTTTCCTCGCGTAAAAATCTTCCTTGACAAAATTGCCAGGAGGTGGAAGTGGCAAGGACGTCTTCAGGGTGAGTAAATTATTAGTTGTCAAGGGTTCAACACTTTTGGTCATTGATTGTATTTGTAGTGGTTGGGCGATTGTTGACAAGTGACATGGCCTCATAGAAGAATGTTCTCAATGAGGTGTCATCTAGTCTTCTAGATCTGTCCTGGCCCATTGGCGCTGCCAAACCCCGCCCCTGTGGCTTGCTTCAAGAACATTCATCAGGAAGTCACATTGGTTTTTAACCAGATATGTAGAAATCCTCTCTTTATCTAACTGTAAGAGAATTTTCTCAAATTCATTCTTTGCTCCAACAAAATTTGTGCCTTGGTCGGATCGAATCGGTCTCACTGCTCCTCTAGTTGATATAAAGCATCTCAAAGCATTTATAAATGCATCGGTGGAGAGATCCTCCAACATTTCAATGTGATTGGCCCTGCAGCTTAAACATTCAAACAACAGGCCATATCTCTTATATTCTTTGCGACCTTGTCTTGTGTGGAATGGGCCGAAACAGTCAAGCCCGGTGTATGAGAAAGGGGGTGAGGGATCTACTCGGTGAACTGGCAAGTCAGCCATGCGCTGTTCTTCAAACTGTCAACACACCTTTCTGCAAGTGACACAAAATCTGATATGCTTTGCCCCCACCTTACTGGCACCCATTATCCAATATCCACTGACCCTGAGCTCGTTCAATGTCTGACCTCGGCCTTGGTGCTGAGTTTTGTTGTGACAGTGGTCCAGTATTAGTTGCGTGACAATGCCTTCCTTAGGAAGGATTACTGGATTTTTACCTTATTATCAGCAACTACCCTGATATATGTACACTGTCCATAACCACTGTTGCTAGCATCTGAAAAAGGATGCAACCCAATTTTTTGGATCGTGCCAGGATTCACAGGTATGAAGCTTCTTGGTATTTGAATTTTTGGAAGATTCTCCAAGACACAGAGCCATTTTTCCCATTTGGGTGCGAGTTCAGGGGGGACAGGCTCATCCCACTCTGTTGTTGCACACAAATTTGGGTAAGCGTAGCTTTCCCATTACACAGATCTCCTGCGCTTCATTGACCAGTTTGTTTGCCTTGTCAACTGAATCGATGCTAATGAGTCCATCATCCACGTAGAAATTTTTACGGATAAAAGGCTAGATGCTAAGGGGTAATCCTTAGCACATTCACTGGCTAGGTGCTTCATGCCATACGTTGCACATCCTGGAGATGATACTGCTCCAAAAAAAATGTGTTCTCATGCGATATTCCTTAGGCTCAGTGTCTGTGTTCCCATTTTTCAACCACAGGAGTCTTAAGAAATCCTGATCTCCTGGTTGACATGGAATCAGTGGAACATTTTCTCCACATCGCACATGATTGCGATTTGGTGCTCACGAAATCTGCACAATACCACAGACAGAGTATTGCTCAGATCAAGCCCTGTGAGTAGTTGATCATTCAACGATGTGCCTTCATATCTGGCAGTGTAGTCGAACACAACTCTGATTTTCCCTGGCTTCCTCGGTTGGTACACGCCATGATGTGGAATGTACCATATATTACCTTTTTTTGGTGTGCCACCTGTTTCTTCCGCATCACCATCTTCAAAGACACCATCCATAAATTTCACATGATCGTCTTTATACTTGGGATTTTGCTCAAGTTTCCTTTTCAAATGCTTCAGCCTAACTGTAGCGAGCTGCTTGTTGTTTGGAAGTTGAGGACGCTCTCTGAAGGGTAGGGGCATTTCCAGATGTCCTTTTTTGTTTTGGTGAATGTTTCCATTCAAGAGCTGCAGAAAGTTAATGTCATCTTGAGATATGTTCCCTTCTCTAGGGTTTGTACCTAGAAAATCTGTGTGTAATGCTTTGATCACAGGGACAGGTGTGATAGATGGAAACTCTTTTACACAGATGCAATGGCAGACTCCTATTTCATCTATCGACCTAGTCCAAGGTTTCATGGATCCAAGGATACTCTGGCCTAAGTCTGTCTTAACTGTATATGGATCATAATCTTCTCCTGATATGACATCCTTTGGTTTCAGAGCTCTTGCACAGTCATAATCAATCAGGAGTCCTACAGGACAGTTCAACAGATCTGGCATCTCTTCTGCAATGCTGCAGAAGGTGGGTCCAGCCTTTCGCAGTTTCATGACTCGGAATATTATCTTGCTCCAGTGGAATGTATTCTCGAGTGTACGTGGCTGGCAGCTCAATGTATTTTTGTGAAAAGTATCCTCTTACTCTTTGTCCATCCAGCCTTTGACAATGCACAATTGAACCTCTGTCAGTCATTGTTGACAACTTTAACTTAACAGGTTCTGTGTTTGCTTGCAATTTTTCACAAATGTCTTGATCAATAAATGTATTACTGCTTTGAGTGTCCAGTAGTGCGTAATCCAATGTTTCTGGTCTGTTTTCTGTACCACTGGAGAGCCACACTGAAACAATCATTGACGTGCAGCCACCGTTGTCCACCCTCACACTGCAAGAGACAGTGGAAGCACTTTCCTCCTTTGGTGGTGTTTCAAGGGTTTGTTCTTCGTGTTCTTCATGAAGTGGAGAGGGATGGGTTCGCCTACAAATATTGCAAGTGACCCTCTGTCAACAGTTTTTAGATATATCCCCAACTTGGAGGCATCCAAAGCACATATTGTTGTCCATGACAATTTTTTATCCGATCTTCCAGAGGCATATCTGCAAATTTTTCACTTTTATAGATGAAATGATGTTGTTGGCAGCGGATAAATTCAATTGGCCTTTTGTTTTGAAGAGCTGTAGTACTTGGTTTGGAACCTCTGTTACCCTGAGGTCTTTGAAGTGGGTTTTGCCTTTTTAGACACATTTGTCGATGCCACTAGGACGATGGCTTTGATATATTTCTGGTCCCTTTCAGGTTTTTCACGAGTGTGACTTAGTGCATAAAGTTAGGAAACTGGATTGCATGCTATGAGTGCCTCTTCTGCCACAAAGTCTGCAAATTCCTTGAAACCTGGATATGCCTTCCCTTCATCCAGTTTTTTTAGTGACACACCGGCTCCAGCGGATCGTTATTATCCACTAATATATTTTTTCAAATGAAACAGCTTATGTGCTGGGTCTGTGCAGCTTGTCTCGATCAGAGCCTTAAAGCAGGTGCTCCACTCTGTGAATTTAAGCGGGTCTCCGGCAAACATGAATGGTTCTTTTGCTGGAAGTCTAGTTATAGCCAGGGATTCCTTCAATGCTTGAACTAGTGAGGCTTCACTTTCTCTTGGCGCTGGTTTGCTGTCCGAGTAGCGAGGGACTAAAGCAATTTGGGGAACGTGATTTCATTCAGTTTCCAAGCAAGGAGGGACTGATGTATCTCGGGGATCATGGGTGCATGAAAAGCTGCAGTGTTGCTTTGGAAGCTGACTTGGAGGCATAGCGCTTATTACGACTGTATCTCTTATTTCGAGTCCTCTTTAGCGTACACATTGTATTCAGATCTTCAAGCATTTTTAACTTCTCTTGCTGTGCTAGCACATCCTTTCTTGGGAAGATATTTCTATTCCCTTGTTTATTTCAACCCGTTTAGATGCCAAACGTGCAGCTGCGTCTGCTTTCTTTGAAGACACATGGCTTCCTGACTGACTATGACTTTGCTGACTAGTCCGTTCAGCTCTGAACACAGTGGATCCGTAAATTGACTATGCATCATCTCTTTGGAGTAACTGGAAAAGTGATTCTTTAACAGCCACTGCATAAAACCGTTTAGTATCAACTGCTACGTAAGGTTTTTTCAGGACGACAGTTATTTCCTCAGTTTCTAATTTCTCTTCTATCTGTTTCTTCTCCTCTTCTAGAGCTGAAAGTACTTGCTCTAATACATGAGATTCAGCTGTACTCTGCTCCATTTTCAAAACTACTTTGAACCAATAGCTCTGAAATATTGCACAACGAAAGGAAACTTACAAAAATAACAGTAACATGCACTGTGTATATTAATAATCTAGATGCACACTTCAATTACATTTAGAAAAATTTCTGGATACAGGGACGTCAACTTAGAATATCCACTATGGCTACAGACTCAAAGATACAGACAGTCCAGACCTGGTATTCCAAAGATGATGTGAGTTATGTAAAACTGCACATCCATTAAGGTTGCCTTGACTCCACCCCTGAGCTGGATTAGGCAATTGTAGTTTCAATGCGCAGCTATTGAAGGAAACTAGAGGCAGATCTTCTGTATTGGCTGCTGTAATTAAGTCCTTGAGTCCCGGCATGCATAAACCCTCTTTCTTGCAGATGAATAGCAACGTTTTTCACTATAACCGCTCCCAAAGGTTTTCTTCTGTTAAAGATAAGCCGCGCTCCAACTGATTATCCAGTATTTATTATCTTCTTCAACCAGCAAACACCGTGAAAAACTAAAATGAAGTAAACCATACAGACATAAATATCATATTAAACAAAATAAATCCACCTAAACATAATGTGTGATCAAATGCAATTAAATTACAACAACATAGCACCATCTAACCAGAAATTTAGGAGTTGTTAAAGTCCTTTAATGTCCTTTTATTGTAGGTAACCGATGAGCATCTTCTTCCGTCTGGCCTCTGTAGTTAGCTCCATGCAGCACGTGTCCTGCTCTATTGATCATGTGAAAGCTGTGTGCTTTCTACTCAAAGCAATTCCCCAAATGAACAGTAGGTGTCGCTACCATAGCCTAGTATGTGCAAATATTTAAATAAAATATTTTTTTTGTAATTAAATTAAATCTCTTTAAAGAAAAACACATTTAAATTATTAAAATGTTGAAGTAAAAGTAACATCACAATAAGTTTCGGTTATTCTATGATTGAATGAACCGAGCTGGAAAAACAATACTTTGATCTGAAGTTTTTGGATGCTTGATTGTAAAAGAGAACTTGTCTTAATTGCAATCATAACTATTTTAATTGCCTGTTGAACTGCCCAGCTGTTTAATTTGTTTTAATCTGTATACGCCTCTCATTTCCTCACTGTATTATGTGTTTTGTCATCTTAATTGTTGTTTAGGAGGCTTTAACTGTGTGTTCTCCCTCACAGCTTTTGGTGAATGGAGAGCTGTTTTATCTCCAATGCTGCAATATACAGCACAAATGTAAGCCTTTGAACAAACATTATTCACCAGGATGTTGAACTTGAGGCCCGTTTAAACCTTGGATTGTATATACAGTTGGAGACAAAAGGATTCAAGCCCCATTATAAATGTGTTTTATTGGCAAAATATACAGTTCATCTGGTGTTTGCAGTTACCAAATCAAACCAGAATAGTTCAGTCAGTACAGAAAGAATGAAGTTAAAGATGAATGTTTAATACATGTATAATTACTTTGTCAAAAGTCTTTTGCGCTCAGAAACGTCAGGGAGAATGTAATTGAAGGATATCTGCCCTGAGCAGCATAACATAAGTCCCCCATTGGAGTCCGGACACTGGTGGTGGTGGCTGAGGACTCTGATGAGACTGATGAATGATTAAGTTTGGGGGTCTGCGGGGAATGGGTTGAGATGAGAAGGTGGGAGGAACTTTCGCTAGAGCTGCATTTGACATATGTTTGAACTACACGACATACATTGTTAATTATAACAATGGGCTGTTGAATAATATTACTTATGTGGCACTCCTAAAGTAGGGTTCCATCATTTATGTGGTAATTATTCTAATAATTTTGGGTTATTATACAAATTATTTAATTGAATTTCGAAGCAATAATTCTTTAATTTGTGGTTGATTTACTTTGATGGAAGAGAGGTGGAACATTCGTCATCGCTCCTGTTGCCCTGGGGAACGTTAAGTGAGCACCTACTTCTGCAGCTTCCTCAAAGGCGATCTTTTATTTTCTTTTTCTGTTTTTAATTCAATCTTTGTTAATACAGAACAATGAAATTACCATGTAAAAAGGTACAAAGGAGCATATTAGATCAAGGAAAGAGAAATAAGAGACATACATTTTATAAAGAAATCAAGTAAAAGACATTATATAAAATAAATAGAATAATAAGATAAATTAATAAGTTAAGTAAGAGAAGTAAAGAAGAAAGTCTTGTTTTCCTCCATTTACACTAGTGGATATTTAATATAAATACGTTTTTTTATCGCCAAGTGGATTTGTCTGTCCCCATGAAGCCAAATACAATATTTTCTCTTGTAAGAGAAACAGGTATTTGTATTTTAGTTGACAGCCAGTCGTGAAAATCTTGCCAAAAAGCTTCTCTTTACAACAGTAGCATTTTTTTTTGGTTCAATGTTAAATCTCCGTCTTAGCAGCTCATTGGATGGGTTAATAATAATAATAATAATAATAATACATTCAATTTATAATGCGCTTTACATTTGGATCAAATCTAATGATTTAATGGGTTAATATTACTTAAAAATTTAAAATGGACTATTTTTGTTGTGGGACTTAAAGGGTAGGTAATATAGTTAGTTCCTAATTTTGTAACATCTGATTCAGAGAAAAGTTCAGTGATTGAATTACTGTTTGATCACATTGGGAACAATAAGTTGCTCAGATTGTTATGAATCAATTTGTTGGATTTACCAAACGCTAAAAAATCTTGACCTTCGAATTTGAAAGAATTAAGACCAGGTAATTCTATTACACATGATTGTCTGCCTATGTTTTCGTCTAACTGTTTAAATGAGACCGGAATCGCTTTGATTACTTTATCAAATTCAGCACGACTGTTGACTACACTGAACTTAGAGCTGAAAGTCTCGTGGGACAACCAGAAACCTCGGTTGTCCATTAAATGTGTTATGGACTAAATGCTTTTTTTCCCCATCCGATGCTGTAAGAGAAAGAGATTTTCCGTTGCAGAGTCCATTTCTGTTGCTTCTTTTGCTTCCCCACTGTTTGTCACCAAATAACGTTTTTATTATATGTCCCAACTTTCCAAAGAATAGGTAATGTATTTCACGTGTGTGTATAAAATATTTAGTCTTGTTGATCTGACATTCAAGCCGTGATGAAAAAGCACGAGGCGATGCAGGCAGTACCTCTGCCTCACTGAAGGGGGCGTGCTGAGCCCACGGGTTCATGCTGGTTCTGCTGGCGCTCTTCTTCTATGCAGAGACAAAATCATAGAAACAAGTTCAAAACAGTAGTCCGTTTTTTTTATGTAATACTCAGACTGCAAAAAAAGAAGATTCTATTTTTGCGTATATGGGTGTGTGCGTGTGTGTGTGTGTGTATAAGCCATCCCCAAGAAAAATCAATTCATTATTACATTTTTAAATGAAACTTTAATTTAAAAGAATAATAATAATTTCAAATATAATTGAACGTATTTTGAAAAAAGAAAAAGAGGAATAAATATAAACAGAAAAAAATATATTTAATATTTTTTCTAATTTCTATAGTCTTTTTTTTTTCAAATAATGATTTTGTCTTGCACTGCATGAATTGTAGAATTGATATGGCAAGTTAGGAACGTACGAAGCTGCAGAGCAAATGTGCTCTTTCTTTGATGTTAATTTAACATTATTCTTTGGTCAGATATGTACCTTACCCATGTCAGTGTGGAGAATTCTGATGAGATGTGAAACACAACCAGAGTCAGTGTTCAAGCTGGCAATTAAATGGTGAATTTAAGCGAATCTATTGGGTTTATATATTTCTAAATCTGACTCTGAAAGGGAACTTTTGAGGTATGCCACTGGTGTGTAAATCAGTTTTCCAACACAACAGCGCCTGCTTATGAAATGCAGACAGATGGATTGGCAGCTTTTCAACTTGGAAGCCACATTGACGAATAAATTCTATCCCACTAACTTCATTAGGGGAACCTCGCGGGAAACAAAACCATAAATAGTTTGGATTCAGCATGAAAGACTTTGACCTGGTGAATTTTACAACAGCAAAAAGACACTCAATCAAAGTCAATTGCCTGTAAACCACCATCTCTTCAACTATTTCTGCTTTTTTGATGTATAAACTTTATAACGCCTTTAAAGTTTATACACTCCCGATTCTGCTACATCCCTGATTTTTCGAGGATATATAGAATATGGATATATATTATTGAATTGTAATCGCTGCTGCCGCAAATCCTTCATGTAAACGCCATAACCCAACATCTATAAAGTTGTATTGTATATTTCTGACACTAGGGGGGGCTTTGTCTCCAAAATTGTCAGGCCATAATTTCTCAAATTTGGTGCATAAGATTCGACTCAAGGAAATCTGTCTTCGAAATACTAATGTTAATATTTTACTTATTAGAGGGAGTGTTTTCGAAAAACACTGTTTTCCAGACAGAAGTCAAAATATTTCATGGATTATTTTCAAATTTTTTACCTCAATAGAGCATTGTGCGAGGAAGAACTGGTTTTATTTTGAGAAAGTACCGTTTTATATTTCTGTCAATAGGGGGAGCTTTATCTATTAAAGTTTTAGGACCATAATTTTACAACCGTTGGTCCCATTTACTCCAAATTTGAAACATATGCCTGTCATAACTTTTTAGGAGATCTATCTTGTAAATATCATATTTTACAAACTAAGGTGTGAGTAAAAAAAAAAATGTTTTCCAGACATGCCTCAAAAAACTATTTAATGGATAATTTCCTAACTTTATACCCACATTCACTGAAGCACGAGGAAAAACCGGATTGATTTCGACCAAATCTGGTGCATATGAATCAACTTTAGGATATCTATCTTGTTTACATTATATTTTCCCAGTATTTAAATCTGATAGTTTAGATTTTACTCACTTTGCTGACCTTTTTTTCTTTTCCCTTTTTTTTTCACTGAAAATGCTGTTGAAATAATTTCACACTTAATATGAAGAGTTTAATCAGGGGGATGACTAAAATAAAAACAAAATTCTACTGTACATTTTACAGAAGTTGAATGTGAAGTTGGTCAAGTTTCAGGGCAGTTTTCTCTTGGAGGAGCGATGAAGTGAAAACGTTTAAATGACATATGCAAGATAGATATCCTCGAGTCGATTCATATGGAAAAAATTAAGGCTAGATACGACTAATAATTAGGAAGTTGTATGCAGAAACCTGCATAGTTTGCAAAAAAGCTACCCCTAGTGAGTAAAATATGAACAATTATAATAAAATGGTACATATGAAGATAGATATCCTTGAATCGATTAGTATGTACCAAATTTCGACTCGAAATTTGATGGATCTGCTAAATGTTTGCAAGTTATGGCTGTAAAACAATGTTTTTCAATTTCCGTCAGAAAATATTAACTATCAAAGCAAAACACAATGTATATAAGATAGTTCTCATTTCTTATGCATCGAATTTGGGCTAAATTGGACTGATGGTTGAAAAATTATTGCTTTTTGAAGATAAAGATCCCCCTATGGTCCGAAGTCTACAACCACAAAACACAAAGGATATTTTATTATAAGGATATAATAAAAATATATATCTGTATACTGTATATGCTGCAACGCATGGCAAATGTAGTTACAAACCCATTAGGGATTGGAGTTTTGATTTTGTGTTATCCCTGTCAGTATCGTCACAGACTAGCAGATTGAAAAAGTCAAGTCAGTAATTAATTGTTATATGTTGTAATAGTTTCCAAAGGGTATTAAAATTCATATATTCAATTATGAGCACACATGTTGATTTTACGTTGAATATGCTAAGTGAAATGGTTTAATGTAATTCCATCAGGCTTAGTATTGTGATGGAAAGGATATCCCCGAAAAGTCCGGGACTATTTCTGAACACTAGGGGGAACTTTATCTTCAAAATCGTCATGCCAGTATTTCTCAACCGTTGGTCCGATTTAGTCCAAAATAGGTGCATAGGAATCGAATCGAGGAGATCTATCAACTAGGGAGATGGGGGGACTTAATGGCGATATAACCTTGCTGTCAGGGACGACAGCATAGGTATTATTACTCTAAAAGCTCATATGTTACTCACGCGGGAACAAACACTGTGTTTCGGACATAACTCCACATTTAATGGGGAGTTTATTTAGGGGGGATGCTTATACAACGCAGCGGTTCGGGGACTTTTCGGGCATTATACCTTTGCTGTCTGGGATAACAGCATGGGTCTAGTTCCCATTACGCTTTAGCATTGCGACAATGGACTAAATTCCAATGACTCAACATCTGTAAAGTCAAAATGTCAAATGTATCCAGGAATTACAATAAAAGAATGAAATGGAAGTCTGCAAGTGAACGGGTTTTAAATCATCCATAGCGATTACATTAATCTTAATGTATTCATTAATAAAGTTTGATAGGAAAAATCTTTTTCTCAGGATAATATTTTGTTTAACTCACAAGATAGTAGTTAGGAGATATTAAATGGATGCATCTTGCTTTCTTATGTGATGTGTTGTCTCCTCAAATGATGTAACAGAAAAGAATTTGGCAACCCATTAATTTTGAACGTGCCGCATCAAAGGAGTAAATAACAGGACTGAACCGGACCACCCGAGCCACTTACTCACTCAACTACTCATTCAGTCCAGGACAACCACATCTGTCTAGCTGGCGCTGTGGAAAAATTTTAAATTTGTGGATGCGATGGGGATACAAAAGTGGTCTGAAAACATGTCCACACATAAATTTGCATTTTTTCATTGGTACACATGGATTAATTAATTCTGATAATGATAATTGTGTTCTTTATCAAGGCAATGTCGTACTGTTAAACAATGTACTGTTTACATCTGGTTATGTTTTTATCCTTTATGGTTTGTCAGTCTTCACGTTGAACACGTAGTCTTGGCATCCGCTTCGCCGAGTGAATACAAGAGCGGTGCCTCAGTTCAGTGATATATATATTTAACACCTTTGTGTACTAGATATTGTTTACACAAACTCTCTTTAACTGCGAGAAGACCGATAAATGCTTACTATCATACAGAGTTACCAATGGAGATGGACATGTGTTTACACCAGCTCAAGTTTTGAATGATCGGTGTCCCACATTGTTCCTAGATGTGATGGTTTCCGAAACATGTCCTTGGCAAACAATACAGTGTCACACCGGTTCAAAAAATATTACCTTTTAAGGAGAGAGCAGCTTACAATGAGCCAGGACAAGAAAAGGCAACACGGTTTCATTGGCGCCTTTCTACTTAGCTCAAAGACATGTTTACTAAAGTGCTGTCATGGCCCTGGGAACCATGATGCTGTTGTTCCGGCTTGAACTTTGATCATGTTGTGAGAAATGTTTCATTATTAATGCATATTATTTATGTATACTATTGTCGCTGTTCTCACAGCGGATCAAAAGATATTAATTGCTGAGGGATTCATTTTTCCTCCGAGTCCCAAAAAGCATTGGGTACACTTGAACCTATTTTTGGTCCGCTTGGCCACATGTCTGCTGAGCACATACCAGTTTATGGAAGACCGGATTACAAATAGATGACTAAATTTTAAGTGAAATCTAAAAGACGTAAAAGGAAATGAGGCCAGTCTGTCAGCAATGCGTTCGTTTGTCTTTTGGTATGAAGAATTAATGAAGGAATAAAACTTTGAGAAAACTTCCCGAGTGGAGAATCATACTGGTTTCTGATTCCACCAGATAGGAACTCAGACAAAAGAACCGTTGGTGTGAATACAATTTACAAAACGGAATTAGCATACGTGCTGAGTGGTATCGGATCTTAAAGGTTCTCCGTTTAGTCTTCAGAGGCTGCAACTCCTCTTTTCTTCACGCAATAAGTCTCTCTAACACTGTCTAAAACATCATAAACTAATTCTTGACATGCTTGGAATGAGCTTACAGTTTTGTCCACAAATATGTAAAATGATTTTACAGCCAAGGTCTGTGTACCCTAGACCAGAAAGAATGTTTTGGCACCCGGACAGATTAGCATAGCAGACCTTTAAGCAAAGGTCTTTAGGGGAAGATTAATTCTTGCCTTACATATGGCGAGAAAACTTCACTTGAAATTAAATGGCTGCTTTTGTCAACAACTTGAACTTCTTATAATAGGGTCGAAGACTGTTTGGAATAGCAGTTAGACAGCCTGTTCCCTGCTATGAGTAATATGCGGTCTAAAATAATGGTTTAGACAGGAGCGTTAGAATAAAGAGCCAACCGGCGTTTGTCTCCAGGAAGAACTAAACCTGTCTAGAGGAATGCTCCACATTATAGATAGTTTCTGGTGCAGATCAGAACCAGCAAGTGTGAAGAGATTAGTTCCCATTTAGTCCTTATGTTCTCTAACCAAACCTCCCTATTGGGTTCTTTACAGCTTGATGTAATTCCATAACTCCGCGGTTTAGATTTGTCGGATGGACGTTAATAAATTCTGTTTCAATGATTCTGGGATACAGATGCCTGATAGTCATATTTCCAAGGGAACACCTTATGTACATAACTACCTTGCCCTCCCTATTAGTTTTACTTCAACCTGAGCTCAAGAGAAATGAACAATTTGCAGTTGGCTACCTTTTCGGTGTTGAGACATCCTAAGCCAACTGTAACACCCTCTCCATGGTGGGCCTGAGGACCTCTAAATTAGACTTACTCCCCCAAATCCCTTTTTCTTTTTTTTTTTGACGAATATAATGACGCAATCTAATTACCTTTTCTAACCGTCCAGGCAAAAACAGCAGATTTGGCATCACCCTGACTTACTTGCTGTGCAGTGTCCCATAAATTTCGCTCCGAGTTTTGGTGTTACTGAGGTCAGTCTGCCTTTCCCCTCGCTACGTCTGTCTGAAGGATGAGGACAGATGAAGACACTCAACTCACTCCTGTGTTGATTTACATTGGGGTAATGTTGCATTGAACCGCTCCCAATCCCGAACCTGGTAGCCTATTTATGGCCTCTTTCATGCATCACCTACTTTCAAAAACATTCCATCATTTGTGCACCATTAAATTTGGTGAGGATGGATGTGAAATTCCTTAGATCACTCTTTCCAGTTTCTCAAACTTGGATGCAATTTTGACACATTTGTGACTGTATTCCTTCCTTGTGGTCATACAATATTTTAGCAGGCAAACATAAGGTCAACAAAAACTTTGGTGAAGACTTTTATTGACTGTATCTGGTCCACATAGCTGTCTGTCCACTGCATTGACAGCATGGTGGGGGAATACAAGGACAGCGATGATGGATAGTGCCGTGAAAAATCATTAGACGCCCTCCTGATTTATTCTATATTTGGGTTTTATCTCATTATAAATGACATTGTATCTTGAAACTAAAGTTAAATTACATAGGCAATCTAGGTGAACACAAAATGCACAATCTAATTAACCTTTATTTAATGCGTCAAAATGTCTAGCTAAGTCAAAAGCATTAAAGACAATTCATCTAATTGGGCAACCTTTAGTCAGCAAAAACTGCAACCAAATACTTCATATAACTGGAGAACATGTCATTGTGGTTTCATTTTGGCCCAATCTTCTCAGCTGAACTGCTTTATTGATGCCATATTGTAGGTTTTATGAGCACGAACTGCTCTATTCAGATCCAAGCATACAAACTCAAAGGGGCTCCAGTTCAAACTTTGACTAGGCCACTCCAAAACCTTTAGTTTGGCTTTATTGAGCCATTAAGAGCTGGACCTTTTTCTTCTACATGTGATCATTGTGCTGCTGCACGACCCAGTCGCACCTTGAGTGATAGACTAA
The DNA here is from genome assembly GCA_037951165.1 of Lophius americanus. Classification (NCBI taxonomy): domain Eukaryota; kingdom Metazoa; phylum Chordata; class Actinopteri; order Lophiiformes; family Lophiidae; genus Lophius; species Lophius americanus. The sequence continues at coordinate 1,007,202 of JBBDHG010000092.1, forward strand.
TGATCTGACATTCATAGAAAGGTCTGGTAAGAGCTTTATTCCCTGACCTTGACTAAGCGTAGGTTAACCTTGTGACTCTCCCATGGATGCTATTTTTGACAAGTTTTCTTTCAAACAGTCAAGCCGTGAACACTGACTTCTGTTGAGGTGAAGGAAGCATGTTGTTCCATGAATGTTTGGTTTGGATCCTCTGAGCCTCAATGCATGTGTGAGAATTTCTGGAAGGTTGGCCACTGCTGGGAAGGTATGAGGGAGGACACTGATAGAATACCAGCTGGCATGAGGGATGACACTGATAAAATACCTGGTGACATGAGGGATGACACTGACAGAATACCAGCTGGTATTAAAGATGACACAGATAGAATACAAATTGGCATGAGGGTTGACACTGATAAAATACCAGCTGGCATGAGGGATGACACTGATAGAATACCAGCTGGCATGAGGGATTAAACTGATAAAATACCAGCTGGCATGAGGGATTAAACTGATAAAATACCTGGTGACATGAGGGATGACACTGACAGAATAGCAGCTGGTATTAGAGATAACACTGATAGAATACCAGCTGACATGAGGGATGACACTGATAGAATACCAGCTGGCATGAGGGATTAAACTGATAAAATACCAGCTGGCATGAGGGATTAAACTGATAAAATACCTGGTGACATGAGGGATGACACTGACAGAATAGCAGCTGGTATTAGAGATAACACTGATAGAATACCAGCTGACATGAGGGATGACACTGACAGAGGAAAGCTCGCAGCGGGATAATATTAGGAGGGCTGTAGCTCAGTGGGTAGAATGTCCGTCTCCAAATCAAAAGAATGGAAGGTAGTCAGTTCTAGTCCTGCCAGGGTCAACTTGTTGTAGGGTCCTAGAGCAAGGAATGAGTCAAAAGCAAATAAATAATTTCACTAGGTTGTACTTTGTATGTAATCAATAATGGATTTCTTCTTCTTCTAACAGATGTGATTGATGAGATGTCTGTCATACTGTGACCAGCGTAATTGCCATAATGCCACCGATGATAGGTCGTATCATGATTGATGAAACGCCTGCTGATATCAATCGATGCCCCAGACATGGAGTGGAATCATTGCAATTCAGAGTGAGTGTGAACAATATGAATGATAATGTAATGAGAAATAACTGACGCAAGTATGTAAGCCTTATTGACTGGATCTTCTTTTAACCAAACTACTTCTCATCTCTTCCGGAATTTATTTTGATTTCGGCCCTACTGGTCAACTTCAAACTCATAAACATGGTCTATCCGAGGAATTATATGATTGAAAGGGGCTATTAGTGGTCAGGCCTGAGTCTGTCTTGTCCAGATGAAAGCAGTTATTGATAGAATCAAATGATTTGTCAAAAAATCCCCGTTGTGATTAATTCTTAATTCATTCATGTTTTTGATCTAAATTTGACCCTAATTCTCCCTATTATACATTTACATATGTAAAAAAAAAACACTCAGGAAGAAAATTAAACTGAAGCCTTGAAGGAAGCGGGGAAATATCGCTACTGTTTAAAAATAGTCGATATATGCACCAACTTTAATTTGCAGTTAATGGAATAAAAGAAATAAAAATGTACTCTTCTACATTTAACCCCATGTTTAGTCATTTTGAATTACGGTCTCTTGAAATATGTTGTTTGTAGCAAGTTGCAATCCAAATTTAAAATTTGCGCAGAACTCAACTGAGATGATAGATGACCCTCATTATTCTTATTTCAAAATAAACTGGTGATGATTATCACTCCATAAAGATGATATTCAAATCCATTTCATGTGAGTGGGGTTTATCATCACATCGCTCATTTGTTCCACTTTGTTCAGATCCTTTTGAAAATTAGACATTTTTCAAACCCGGATGAGAAAAAGTCTGGCACTTTTCTGTTGGTGAGTCAGTTGGGGCATTTCTCCTTTCATCAAAGAGCGACTGTCCTTGAAGATGAGTCTGTGGTTAGTCATTATTGCTTGCATCATTTCCTTGCTAATTTTTTAAATTTCATTTAAAACAAATGTGATTGCCAGAGAATTTGAGACAAAACATTTGTCATGGTTCCTATATATATATGTTGCTGTGTGCCCGCATGTGTTCTTGTGTGTGTCAAAAATATCCCTCTGTCCTGAATTATATGGAAGGACGCAGCTCTGTTGTGGGGAGACCATGAATATCTAAGAAGATTTAAATAGATTGGGCACATAGGAAGAGAGAAATACATTTCCTTAGACTGTGGGAAACTGGGAACTGTTTCCTCTCTATACCTTGTGTTCATTTGTTTATTTACCAAAGAAAACTCTTGTTGATGTTAGATGGAATGTCTATGACAGTAGCTAATTAAAGAGGATTATCTTTAAGTTGGCACAGAATTGCCCAAGGTCTGGTTTGGTACAACATTCACTTGCTAAGGGTTTGAAAAATGTCTGTTTTCTTTAAGTTCCAGGGTTCTTCAAATGCAAATTTAACAAATCTGTGGTTTTATGATGTGTACATATTATTTGTTGGTTGGGCTCATTTAAGATTATAATTTACAGGCTAGAAAAAATGAATATTCATATAGCAATCCAGTTTCATTCTTTAAATTCCCTATCCAAGCGCAGTTATTCAAAATTATTATTAAGTTTGAATCACTATCAACTACCTTTTTTTTTTTTTATCATTTATTTATTTTTTTTAAACTTTGTTAATAACAATAACCTGGATAAATGAATATCTATTCTGAAAATTTGAGATTCATAACTGTCAACTGTCATCTGTTAATAAAAGATCATAGAGAGCTCATTGTGAGCCCTGAAGAAGAAAGAACCATTCTGTATTTGAAAGCATTTAACAGAAGTCGTGCAAATGACTTTTAAACCACGGAAACAGCATCCTTCCTGCATTCTTAACCAAAAATTTAATCTTGTACTCACATAATTCAATTTAAAAATATGTCCCGTCTATGACATATATTTTGACACACAAAATGGTCTTTTTAACAAATCTTCACTGGCACCATTATGTTCTTTATCTTGTTATTTGATCCGCCATGGGATCTGTCTCCTACTACAGTATTTGAAGTCAATTATTGTCTGGGAGCAATTTGCAGAGAGTTAAACTGACACTAAAGCCCTTTGGGAAAATCAAATCTTGTTAGAGATTTTTCTGTTTTCTTTTACTTTTCAGTGCTTACAAAGTCATATATGAACTAAATCAGTTATTCATTGTCGGCAACTGTTTAGACAACACACACACACACACACACACACACACACACACACACACACACACACACACACACACACACACACACACACACACCAACACACGCGCATAATTCTAATACCTTAACATCTACATCTGGTAAAAGTTAAAATAAAGCCATTCATGCTGCCTGTAATGTGCCACGTCTTGTAGTTCTCGACCCGTCTACTTTATTATACTGTGTGACCACTCTAAATGTGTGCCTGCTCCACACGACAGACGCAGATTATTCTTTGTTCACAGAAACGTTTGTTTGACATCCCTGACACCTCTTTACAGAGAAGGAGCGAGCTGACAGCTCTGAAGTACCGTGGCCGACAGGGGGCAAACGCACTGCAACTTAAGAAAACACATGAAAATAGATAAAACACAAGCAAATAAAGAAAAAAAATCAACATCAATTTGACAACACAACACTTTAATAATAGTAATAATAATAATAATACATTTAATTTATAACGCACTTTAATTTGGATCAAATCTCAAAGTGCTAAAACACGACAGAAGCCATTATAAAGGACACTTTAAAATGATGCACCCTCTGACACACTTTTTAATTCTTCATTCAGTGAGTAAAACAAATACAAAACACAAACATTTCATGCTAATTTGATTAGCCGTGCTAGCTTCGTTCAATTTCCATTACATGTGTTCATGGGACTTCATAAACATTCATCAACATCTAGAGAACAACAAATAAACTTAATGATGACCCTAACATGCAAAGTCCCCAAAGCTACAGTAATCACGGTGTATTATACTTGCTTAAGAAAACTCTTAACCACAAGTACACGTTGGTCAGACAGTCATATATACAAGCTATTTTCTTTTAGCTATGGTAACTGCACATTACCCAAAGTGGAAACAAAATAGCGGGTTAAGGATTTTGTAAGCAAGTTTAATACAGCTTGTGTATTGCAGCTTTGGGTTCTGTGCATGTTAGGGGTCAGTACTCACTTTGTTTGTTGCTCTCACGATGTTCTTTATAATTTATTCGAAGTGGTTTTTGCGATTAACATCCCGCAAAAACCAGGATGTTAATCGAAGCTAACACTGCAGATAAAAATATAATGAAATGTTTGGGAGTTTTATCTGTGTTATTCATTAAAGGCAAGAGAAAAGCATGGCCAGGGTTGCATCCCTGTTAAGTGTCCCCCGTAAACACTTCCATTGTGTTGTCACTTTTGCAGATAGTTTTTTTTAATGTGTTGTAGCTTTTGCAGTGTGTTTGTTGTCAACTTGATCAAGATGTTTTCTCTATTTGTTTGCGCTTTATCTATTTGTATGTGCTTTCTGAAATTGCAGTGCGTTTGCCCCTGACGGCCAGCCTGCTGAAAAGAAAGTTATTTCTAATCAAATAACAATAAATCTCCTCTCCATCCGTTTCCCAAGACGACGCCATCACAACTTCTTGTGTTCTCTTCTTGTTTAACGGTTGTCAAAAACATTTTGCACGCAGGCTTTTATAATCATGTTTGTTGTTATCGTGGCATTGGAGACATTTTTCCTGAAGAAATTGAGCAAGGAGGAGTTAAAAATACAATCCATAATAACTTTGCAGTCTGCAGGTGTCACAAAAACAAAAGCTTAATGTGGTTTTCCTGATAATGTGTTGAAAGCCATATTTCCTCAAATTAAGACTAATGGGGTTGTTTCAGATGGTTCTGATTCATCAGCCAGATTGGACATCTGTGCCTTACTCCAGAAAGAAAAAAGGTTCAGAAAAATGTGTTTATTTTGGAGATTGCGTTCAATGTCCTTTCCAAAAGGTTTTCAGGTATATGTAACAGGTTAATTGCAGTTTCCAATCCAATTTGTCCCAATTTGATCGTTACCCCAAGCACGGGATAGAGAAACTTTTTCCCCATCGGATTGCAAGTTGAAACAAACACACTTTAAATTTAAACATTTTAGTGCAAATTAGATGTCCTTAATACAGAGGTTCCTCACAGAAAGAGAACACAGGCTTGGAGATTGTTTTCCACCCTTTTACGAAAAAAAGAGGGCGCACACTGTGTTGAGTTAACACGAAAAAGAACATTGTAATTTCACGGTGCATAAAGAATACCGCTCTGCTTGAATTGTGAGTTGTGCGATTCTGTAAATAATAAGTAATTCTAACTACGTGAAACGTTTTTTGAAGTTCTGCTCAGTTAACAGATTTATTGCCGCAGTGCTGGAATAGTTCGATGTCTTAAACCCATTAAAAACAATCTGAAACAGTTCTAACATTGAACTCAACATGTTATCAATAATGATCATTGGCCCCAGGAAACAAAGAAACAGACATGAAGGATAGAATTACCCAACATGTGAAACCAAATGCTGTCCCTTGTGACCACACGGATATAGTAATGATGAATTTTTACTCTAATACCAAACCACGCTGACAACTACGAGGCTGTATTTAGACAAGTTAAATCCTCAAGTCAAATGTTGATGAAATGTAGGTATAATGCCTTACCACGGCACCATTTTAGTTAAGCATACTTGCTTGTCAAGCCTTTGGAATAGGGGATATGCTCCAGCCCTCGTGACCTTAAACTTGACAAGTGGTTAAGGATAATGAATTAATGAATTGAATGAGGACAAGTAAGATGTTGGAGCCGTGTCATAGCTGAAGGGGTTTTTTGAGTGATAAATCAAGGTAATGGTTAAATTAACATTTTGATCAGATGATGATCCAGATGACGGAAAAGTCAGTGTTTCACCAGAAATATCACAACTAATTCAATATTAGCTGAAATGCTGCTTTTGTTTAAAAGCAGAAATGTCATCATGGTGGCAACATGGGAAAACTTCATGAGATTAAAATATCAGAACATTATATTCACAAAATGTATTAAAATGATTATAAAATGTAGTACCAATCTGTTTTATAGATGTTTGATAAAACTGATTTGTAGCGCTTCATTCATCTTCCAGTCTAGATTTTCAGAGATATGCTTGGAATTAGCATTTCCTTTTTCACAAAAAAAAAGAAGTTAATCGCTGTGATCTACTGAGCTCTGAGGCGCTGTTGTCATATCAGTCTATCTATGACTGTCTGGCATCAGATCCATCACACTGCTACAAACCCTGAATGTTGTCAGGGAGACTATCACCTAATCTCTCTCTGACACCATTCTCTGAATAGCTTTCTCTCTTCTACGACAGATCAAACCAAACCCAAATGCCACAGGTATAATACTTCTTATTCTTTCGACTGTTCTCTTTCAGGTTCACGGTGGATAATCTGTTTCCATCCATAATTAATGCCAGTACCGTGTTGGCTAACGGTACCAGTGACAGAATGTGGTCGACCGAGCACCAATAGATATGGTTTGGAAATCAGTTTTGTGTTCCACATATTGATTTTGCATGATTTTATGCCAGATGCCCATCATGATGCAACCCCCTTCATTTATCTGGGCTTGGGACTATTAGTACACTGATTTTTTTACCTCTTCATAGTTGTGCTCACCACCACTCTTATAGTATTAATAATAATATAAATTTCACTTTTTATTTTTTGGGCCATAATTTCCCAACCGTTGGTACAATGTAGTAAAAATTTTAAGGGAATATGAATCAACTCGAGGACATCTATCTTCGTTAACGTCGTATTTTCTTCTAATAGTTCATATTTTAATCTCATAGGGGATCTCTTTTTTTTATATATATTTTTAATTAAAAACCCTTTTGGACTTAACATTTAATTTCAGCCGTTCAAAGAAGCCTGTCAGAATCTTTTTCATAATGTTCCCAACCTTTTCCAAAGTTCTCGATAGGAGGACAGAGTGAATAGAAACATTCCAGCAAATAGCCCATAGTACGTCACTGGTGCTAAGTAGAACAGAGATAAAGAAGAAAGGCTTGATGAAATGTGACAAAATAAGTCCTTTAGAGAACAGAGCTTCTCCGTCTTGTGACTTCCGGCAACAGGTCCATATTTGTTTTATCTTGTTTTTGACGTGAATGACTGGTCGGGATAAAACTTGTACTCCTGCCAGTTTCGGAACAACACATCTAAATAATTAATGACACTTTGATCTAATCTGAGCTGATGAATCATGAAAGACCCTCGTTGAAGACAAAAATAATATGTTTTTCTCAACCGGATATTACTGGAATTGGCAATGGATGTGCTGGCATACCACAGTACAATATCACTTTACAAATCTTATTGTAATGGACTGACTTGGTAGACCAACTGGAAAAAAGGTTAAACATTGTGAAACAATATCAACTTCCAACAGTTTTCTTCAAAAATATATCTAATGGTTCAAGAATCAAACTTTTTTTTGTTTGAATGGTTTAACACCAGATGATACTGAAACACATTGTGCTCTGGCAAGAATCATCTCATGTTAGCGTCATTAAAGAATATAAAAGTGAACACGACACATTTTATAAAGGCTGTGATCTCTGTGTGTCCTGTTGTGCAATTTAGACAGTATCACACGATGGCCAACTGAAGCAAACACACTGCAACTTAATAATAAAACGTAATCAGCATCCTGAAAACAACAAATAAACTGAATAATTAACCCCACATGCACAGTCACCAAAGCTGCAGTAAACAGGGGTTATTATACTTGCTTCAGAAAACTCTTAACCAGCTATTTTGTTTTAGCTGCGGATTCTGTGCAGAACCCAAAGCTAAAACCGGTTTTGTACACGTTGCCATGGCGACAACATAAGTTAGTATACATGATGGTAGTTAAGAGTTTTCTTAAGCAAGTATAATATACCTTGTTAACTACAGCTTTGGCTAGCGTGCAGGTTAGTGTCATCGTTACGTTCATTTCTAGTTTTCAGGATGCAGATTAACGTTTTGTTCTGAGTCACATGACCACAAAACCCGGTATTATATTTTAAATGAAGTAATTAAAAACACACGTCCAGGGTTGCATCGCTTTTAAGCGTCCTTATGTTGTGTTGTGGCTTTGGCAGCCCTCTTGTGTTGTCAAAATGATGAATATGTATTCTTTATTTACTTTATCTTGAAAGTTTCTCATTTCTGAGTCCAACAAAATAGAATAAAGAAACACAATTATTTTTCGAATAATCAATGAATGTCTCGTCATTGTTGGAAAGCAGAACTTGGAAGATCATTACTGGTCGTGAAGCGAGAGTACAAGAAATTGATCTCATTTGACGATAACACCAAGAGTGTCCCCACAGCGAAGCCAAAGCCAACTTTAAACGACCTCAAAGATGCTAATGGATTGAGTTTATATGATGAAGCCTTAAACTCAGCAGTTCCTTAATTTGTACTGAATTAGAAAAAGAAATGTGGCAGGATTCCCAGGCTGTCCACAAGGGTGGTCATTCTTTGACAAAGGGCATATGAGGTTAAAGGCCTATTCTGATGGCCTCATGGATTCATCGGGTTAACCCACATAGCCCCTGCTCCAGCACCTTTATTAATTTATCTGAATACATATAATAATCCAGGCAAAACCTTCATGCTTTCTTAGCAGGGGGCGCCGGATGTATTTGTTGACAACAAAAAATATTGGTGTATATTAAAGTTTTAGGCTTTTAAAGGCAGATGCAGCTACATGCACGCCTTTACAAGAGCCATTGAGAGTCAATAGTTTCTGCAATTTTATGATTAGCTAAATTGTGCATGTCATGTATTGCAGTTAGAGTTGTCAAAAGTTCTGTTGCAACAAGGGGAGCAACGCCAGATTATGGCAAATTCAGTGCTGGGTGATCAGATTGGTTGGATAAAAGAAACTATTATTTTTCTTTATTTTCGCTGGTTAGCAGTAAATAAGAGTAACCAAGGCCTCTTACCAGTGACGCAACACATTTAGCATCAGTAAAATAAATTAAAAGAGACATTATTTGGCAATAAAAAGGCCAATAAATTTGTAAACAAAAATTTTTAACACTAAATGCTCATATTTTAAGTCGTCTCATATCAAATAGTAATAATTAACCAGAAACATTAACCAGGCATAAAATTGTTTCTGCTATAACACACACAGTCTACACTCAAAAATATTGTGTTTAAAAAACTACCATAGGGTAAAGTGGAAGTATTGACCCTTTTATACTTTGAGTACTGAACTGTACTTAAAGTATGAAAGTATTTTTAGCAGCTGTTTTATGCAACCCCAATGGAAGTGTGAGGAATATGGTGCCATATTAGTAAGGAGGAATTTGTTGGGTCCTGTAGATAATTATATAAAGATTTTGGTCTAGACCTGCTCTTTCTGGAAAACATCTTGAGACAACTGTTGTTGTGAATTGTCGCTATATGAATAAAGATTGATGATTGAAGGGACATTCGGCCTCATTCACCAATATCTTCCTAAGAATTTTGTTAAAATGGTCTTTAAGATGATTCCTAAGAGAAAACCTACATCAAATTCATGAAGCCTTCTTAAATGTTTTGGCACTTGTTTTCTTAACTCGGTTAATCCCATTTGGAACAAAACCTTGAAGGTCGTGCCAGTGAACCTCATAAGCGTAGGTAAACGCCCCGCCAATGCCCATTAAAGGGCATTAGACTACAGGTAGTTGTGCAATTAAAAACTCGACGGCCACAGAGATTGTGGGGACGAATGAAGGAAATGCCTGATAGAAAATATAAAGACAGTGCAGCTCTGGACTCCGAACGTAAAAGAAATGTCAGAAGGTCTCAAGTGGAGATATTACAGTGGTTTACAGCAAACGGGCTGCCTCATTTAGTGGTGTCAGTAGCGGATGTATAAAAAACACAAAAGAGATGCATGAGATTCTGTTACAGAAGTGAATGCTGTGTCTGGAGGGTTTGTGTGTGTGTGTGTGTGTGTGTGGGGGGGGGGGGGGGGCATAACAGAGGAAGTGAAAAAATGTGGTTTGATCTCAAATCTGAGGTTAATAAACTTCTTGCGAAACACACGCACAGGCAGTGCTTTCTCGATGGAGCCGTTAATGAGAGACATTGAAGAGCGTCTGATCTCCGACTGTTCTAGAAACAGCATCAAAACTGGTCACGACTTCATACACACTTAAAGAAATCAATGAAAATGTGAAAACAAATATACACTGAATCCTTTTATGTTTGATCATTTGTAAGCTGTATAAGTCTATTTTTAATCCTTTAATAAAACTGATCAGTTATTTGCTTTGGTACTTAAACAGCAAGATCCGTTTCGTAGCATTTATTTATTTAAAAAAAAACATAATGCAAGGTCATAGAATGAAAATTATTATTTTTATGAATTATTATTATTAATGGAAAAAAATTCATATAATTTAAATTCTTTATTATACAACAGTGTGATTGAGAAAACCCCACAATCATTGATTGTTTTTCACAAACATGGCATCACTCAAATGATGTAATAGTGCTCTTGAGTGCTCAAAGATTCCCGGTCCAAAATAAGAAGACACATTTTCCTAAACACTAGGTATGTGGGTTTTATGACACATTTCTTCATAAGAACGGTTGGTGAATGAGGCCAAATAAACTTTATGGGCAGCATGGTAACACTATGGATATATATACAGTTGCCTGGATTTGTAGGTTCAAATCCATCTCTGCCCTTGGGGCATTTCTGTGTGGAGTTTTGCATGCATCTTGTTTGAGGGGGTTCTTTCAAGGCAGCCTGGCTTCAACCCAGTCCAAAAACATGACTATACGTGAGTTGGTGACTCGTAATTGCCTGTGCGTGTGACTGTGAATGTCAATGGTTTTTTGTCACTATGTGTCAGCCTTATGATGAAATAATGTCTTATCCAGGTGTGCCCTGCCTCTTGCTCAATGTTGTTGGTATAGACTCCAGACAAACCTTGTGACCCTGAACAGGATTAGCAGTTACAGTAAATGGAATAAATTTATTTTACCTTTCATTACGGCAATTCACAGACAAGGTGAGAACACACACAGAGAAAAACAAATTGGATAGTGAAAACATTGGCATGGTTCCTTTCCTTCGTCATCGATTCTTGGATATGTCTGGTCTGTTTCTCCTCCTTACATTCTTGACGTCTGTTGTTCGTAATGTGGACCAAAGGTTTAACTAAGGATCCTCTTTTCTGTGTGTTCCATTTCAGCTGAATTTAGTCCTGATCTTGGCAAAACATGCAAAATGTAGGGGTACAAAGTTGGAAGAAACCTGAAAACGACTTAAGTATAGTCAATGAGTATTTTTACTGACTGCTTTCCCACCTTCACTCACAGCCGACTTCAAACAGACATATGCTGCAATGTCTTATCATGTAGACAATAAAATTCAGCAACAACTGATAAATAGCACATCTTATTTCCACTTAACAACAGAACTGTCGTATAAAACCTGAGCTCATCCAGACAGTGCTTATTTATTAGTGAGGAAATGCATTAAAAAGGTATTAATGTCTGTGATGTCCGTCCTGCAGCTGGTAAATTACATGGTTTTGGTGTCATCTGAAACTATTTATTGAACTAACTGTTGGGGAGAAGATTTGATCTATGGTTAGTATAAGACCTGTGGCATCTGGTTGTCATTCAAGTTAACAGAGGGATCGAGGTTGCATAACTGACTACAATTTTGGAAAGTCACGCAAGGAAATCCAATGTCTTTGTGCTGACATCATTAGAACATGCCATGAGGGATTTTATATTAAGCCTCTTTACTTCAGTCGTTTTCTTCCTCGTCTGTTGCTTGTCATAGAGATCTGTAAGGTTGTGTTTCTATATAAATCTCACATCTGCTCATGTCTTTCAACTGACAAACTCTATAAGGCAATTATCAAGATCTAAACATTGGAACTAAGATCATTCATCTGGATCATTCACATTGAATGTCTGCCAACTGCAATATCAGAATAGCTGCCGCTACTTTGCATTGAAAAGGGGCCACTAGACATGGACTGGGCATCTGAATATAGGATGCCTCCAGGGCACCTTGCTTTTGAGGTTTTCCAGGCACTTTGTGGTGGAACGAGACCCCGGGGTAAACTTAGCAGTCACTGGAGAGATTGTATATCTCGTGTTGCATGGGTCTGCCTCTTTATCCCCAATATTTAGCTGGAAAGTCTTTCTGTGGAGGAGAATGTTTGGAATACCTTGTTTGTCCTGCTGGCATCACAATGGATAGATGGATGGGACGGCATGGATGGATGTCCAAGGGCAAATCTTTCCAAAGTTTCGGTCCACAATTCATATTTATATATGCCTTTGTGGATCGGAATTGCACGCACATTATTCCTATATTTTAAATGTACACTAGTATTTTGTATTTCTTAATTTTTTACTCATATATGTCTGTCTCTCTGTCTGTCCGTCCGTCCGTCCGTCCGTCTATCAATCGCTGTAAATTAGTTCAAAACAGCATTTTCACCGCTTTTTTTAGTGAGCACTTTTGGTCCAATTAAATGGCCAGTTTTGGACACAGTCCGGGTGGTCGGTAAGATATGGAAAGGTCAGAAATGTGATTATGGTGTTCTTCTGTACTTACATAGCACCTTTAGTGTCTGCTTGACCAAAGCGCTTTACAGCGTGACGCGGCATTCACCCGTACGCACAAAGGTATGGGCTGAGACTCACCTGCACATCAGAAGCCATTACTGTTCACACCATTATTCATGCAGCAATTGTACAACCACAGGGGAATCCACTGCAAATGCTGCCTCCTCTGTGGGTTTCTCTATGATACAGCACAGATGATGCTTGGAAACAACAGATTTGATATACTCCCCACTTATAAAATCTGTTGCATTTAAGCTCTAAAAACTTTTGTGTCCTGCGGTCTCTCCCTCAGGCCCACCAGACCTCTGCAGATAAGGGAGAGAAAGCAATCAGTTCCTGTTCTGATTAGACTCTCTCCTGCTGCTGACACAAACAAACCCCAAGCGTCTTTTTCCCCAAACAAAACAAACACAACAATGAATCTAAGAAATAAGTAATGGGTGTCTCCTCTTGGCCTTCATTAGAAGTCTAGCTTCTAAACATTTTGAGGGACCAATAACAAGATTATTGCAGTAGTCTGATCTATTTGTAATAATTTCCCTGTTTAGCTTGACAACGTGTCAGTATCATGTGACCTTATATTGTCCTTGTATTCATTGAAAGTCTAATTGGCTCAGGTACTTGAAGCACCGTGTAAATCTGAAACTAGCAAAAATAAATCGAAAGAAAAAACTCTTTAAAGTCACATGAATAATCAAAATGCCTGTAAGTTGTTGCTAAATCTGAACGAGAGGTTCAAACCAGAGATGCTTCTGTTTAGCTAGTTATTTTCCCATTATTGAGGAATGCGTGTATTTTTAGTATTTTAGGAAAGACGGGGAAATTGACAAGAATTTAAAATAAATCGGATTTGTATTAACCACAGCTTGTCTGCGTAACATCCGACTATAATTATGGTGCCACCCAAAGGCACGTAAGAAGTTACCCAACTTACGAGATGTGAGTTCCTTACGCAAAAGAGACCATAATTATTTTTGTTGTTTGAGTTTTTCTAACTTTTAATACGCTATATTGGAGAGTTTGTGTTTTTCCATAGAGATTAATCCATTGGATTTTGGTGGGGATCTGGATCGCCATCATCCAAGGGCATTTAAAAGATCTTCGCTTTTAACAAAACAAGAGAAAAATCCCACAATGACAAGCAAATCAAACACACAATACACAACATTGGATCTGGATCTGGTGGAATGGCTAGAATGGTTGTGTAAATCCATAGGGCTGATGTAAAATTCACTACTCTGAGGCAACAAATAATACTGCTACAGATTTCCATCCAAGATCAAATTGAATCTGGAAGTGCGCTGATTCAGTGAGCCGTCAAGTTTGATGAATTTTAAAATGTTTCCTGAGTCAAATCCCGAGGACAACATCCATTTGTATTATGTCGTTTTACTTGAAAACCTATCAAACTAATAATCATGTGATTCCAAATTCCAGGAGTAGGTTTTCATGGTCAAAGAGGGTCATGGGACTATTATTTTTATGTGTAGTGACTCAATGGGGAAACTGAGCCTGCCTTGGCAGATAAACGTTCGCGCTCTGAGTTCTGTCTGATTTATTTCTGCTTTTGTAAAAGCACAGAAGTCTGAACAATTTCTGCATCAACGTTAGATGCAAAAACTGATAAAAGTCAAAGATACTAGAAAAGAAGGAGGCGACTCATGACATGGGTATGGGTTCTTTATTATATACATTACACGCCCTGGTATATTGAGTTTAATTGATTTGGTGCATTTCTGTTGCTTTTTCGGCTTCTTTTTTTATTGAGTCTACTTATAATTAGCACTTTGAGATTTGATCCAAATGTAAAGTGATTATAAATTAAATGTATTATTATTATTATTATTATTATAATCATTCACTTTAAACTTTATGTGTCTGTACTTTGTGATGCTGGAACACCTGCATTTTCCCCACGGGGAACGTAAAGAAGTGTTTCATCTCATTTCTATTTTTACGAGAGAAAATGTGAATAAGAGTATAAAACAGAGACCAACATACAGAACCGTGTGGGTTATGTATATATTTTGGGTTGGATCAATACAATATGCTGAGTAGGCGTGTCCACTCCCTGCTTTTATCAATAGAGTGGTATATAAAGAAATAACAAAGTAATATAATGAGTAGGGAAATTCAAACGTTATATTTAAGATCTAATGTCATTATAATAGCATAATTTGAATATTCTTATCGTATACTACGAGACATTATTATGTCATATACCGGAGTATATTAAATATACAGTTAGAATGTTATAAATAATAATATGATGTATGTAGTACAAAATATACATTGTTTTTAAATGTGCTTTTTATGATCATGGCACACATGATTATATTTAGACTTACGTAACTATATGTAGGTCAAATAATTCGGGGAAAAAAAGAGAAATCTATCCACAAAAGTTGTAATTTCACCAACGGTAATGAGGCTCACAACAACATTAATAAGAAAACAGCAAGTGTATGAGATCCCATATATGCATCTCTGCAAATATGTCTTTTTCTGCACCTAAACCATAGAGGAAAATTACTTTATCAGCAGCGGGGATCAATCAGTCAGTATGCTAACAACCCTTTTCAAACTCTTATTCAGTTGGTAAAACACTTTTGAGAGCCCCTTCAGGTTTCATTCAGAGAAAGATGAACTCATTAACTTCTGAATGAGAAAAACATACCAGCCGTACAGAGACTTTTGCAGAAGGTTGAAGAAACGCCAGCCTCCTTTGCACCATGGCGGACATTACTTGTGATTAACACCCTCAACATCTGTGGGAGGGGAATGACGGTTGAGTGAAATAAAAATAATATCAGCCAGAGAGTAGGAGTATGACTGTGGTTTTGCAATGCAGGAGCTACATAGGAAGAGAAGAGGAGGGAGAGCAGCAGTTTGAATGAAAAACAATGATACATTTATTTAAAATGAGATGGATTGGGTTTTAAGAGATTCATAAATACACACAGGTTGTTTCAACATAATAAACAGTGATGTTAAAATGGACACGCTCCTGATATATGTGTATATCAAACTAAACTGTATGAGAACTACAAACAAATGCAACCTTAGTAAGTTGAGTTAGTAAGAATGATGGATGTAGTGCTGAGCCGCTGAAGTCGGTTGTTGTTTTCGTAGCATTGCTGAGAGAAAAATCGATATATTGCCGCATTGTTGTGCTTTTAGTTGTACTTTCCAGTCCAAGGGCAATACGGGAAGCGATGTAAGTCTTCACAGCTTTGCCAGAGATAAGAAGAGGAGAAAAGAGTGGGAAGACGCCTGCGGACGTACACAACTTCCAAAGGAACCACATCTGTGTTCGCAACACTTCTCTCCTGATGCATTTGAAGTATTTAGTCGACCACATCTGCTAAAAGAGCTTACGGGTCATGTTTGTTATAAACAAAGGCTTAAACGAGGTACTGTGCCAACAATATTTCCACACAATGAGACTAAACGCCACGAGAAGCGAGTGATAACCGCTGTTTGAAGCACTGCAAGACGCTGTCCTGGTCAAATGTGAACCAGCTCACGGATCTAGAGAGTCTGAAAGCGAACACTTGGACACGACGATGACCTTGGAGGATATGATAAAACGATGGTACGATCAATGTGCTTAACTTGAACAGCTGCTAACAAAAGGCGGAGCTCTTTACAACAAACTATCTCCTTCATGGTTGCTGTAGCAACACGAGTCCCGCACAGACACCAGTGATTGTGTCCCGTTCCCGCTTCTTCACGTCTCTCTTCGTCTTCTTGTCTTTGCTCAGTTTGAGTAAAGTTGTCCTCGTTAATGCCGCGCTCCAATTCAAATTGAAAAGGCTGGTCAGATGACATTTTTAACTGTTGAATTAGGATAAGCGGGTCAGAAACCGGCCTGGGCAACCATTTGACGTCACTACCCAGAACGCATTGCAGCGTAAACAGCAATGGCAACCTACGAGTTAAATAATTTTTTCAAAATTTGTACAAACTATGTAACGATGTAGAGTCAATTTAATGTCTTCATCAAATATGTTTTAAAGCATAGAAGTCTTGACAGTCGGGGTACCTTTTAAAAGCTAGAAGAAGAAACCAAACCCTTCCACTAACTGGAGATCGATGTGTGACATCTCTTTGATTGAATTTTGGCCCACTCATCCTTGCAAAATTGCTTTTTTACAGCCAAATGAAATGGTTTTCTATTCCCACCACATCTCCGTATCTTTTGAGCCATTCAGAGTTAAACTTAGGGATCCAGATCTAGACCAAATTATTCATAGTTTTGGGAAATTGTCGGTTGTCCATAACTTATTATTGTAATTTTTGATTGTCATATTATTGATTTCATGATATTGGAAACATTTTAAAGAGGCTCTCTCACTTGAATCCACATCTTTAGCCTATCAAAAATGTTGGGTTCGTAACTTCATTAGTAAGACTGGATCTAAATCCAAAGGTGCTTTCAAAAAGTTGGAAGGACGGACCGAACCAGAACATCTGTTACACTGGTCGGGTTCATTTTGATTCCACATTGCATTTTCCTAAGCACTGAAGAACTTTTTGATTTCTTGGTTGGACCATGTGTGATCTTGAACTGCTTTTTTAATGTTGTGTTTCAACGGCTGATGGGCTTCAGGTCCAGACTTTGACTAAAAAAGTCCAAAGATTAAATCTTATTAATTTTGAGCCATTAGACATTGCACTGCTGTCTCCATGTTTGTGAGTACTATGTTGTTCTTATGGAATGTTTGGTTGGCGGTGGCCTCACCCATCTCCCATGGATGCCATTTTTGCCAAGAGTCTTTCAAATAGTGGAGCTATGAACATTGGCATTTATTGCACTTGGAGAGGCCTGCAGTACCTTGGATGTTTGCTTTGGATAGTCTGTGATTTCCTGAATGATCCTTTGCTGTGCACTATGAGGAATTTTGGATGGTTTGATTCCTTTGGGAAGATTCACTATTGTTCCAAGTCTTCTCCTTTTTTAGATCATGTGTCTCACTGTGGATCTGTGGAGGCTCAGAGCCTTAGAAAAAACGTTGTAACCCTGTGGTGGATATTTTTCAATCGTCTTCTACCAAATCAGTCGCACCACCAAAAATATGTATATACCGTTTAATTCATGCTGGTGTTATTAAATGTGGACCTAGGTGCATGGAAAAAAACATGCTAAATTGCTTGTGTGTAAACACATGCCTAACCAAATAAAGCTGATTCTGATTCTGATTCTGATTTTGATTCTGATTCTGATTCTGATTCTGATTTTTATTCTGATTCTGATTCTGATTCTGATTCTGATTCTGATTCTGATTCTGACGATTGAACAGGGTTGTTAGTAATAAGACCTAGATTCAGTTTTTTGGATTTAGTTTCTTAATAATAACAAATAATAACAAATGTTTTTACACACAGGTCCAGATTGTATTTGTTATCATTTTTGGATCAATAAATGCAATGATCTTCTCTTAAAACTTGCATATTACATTTACACAGGTTTCCTTAATTTTGATTTAGAATTTTGTTTGAGGAGCCGACACAAGGATTTTTTACATACATATAAAAAAAGACAGATGTAGATGGGGGTCAAACACGATTACTCAACACTGTAAATATAGACTTAGGAACACCTGAAAACCGACTCCTTTTATTTCGCACAGTGATTGTGTAAATATTCCATGTTTTTGATCGTTGCATCTGTGCATATCTAGCATTGGGTCATGCTCGGAACAGGTCATTCCAGACTTTTCCCTCAGCAATTTGTGTGCATGTGTGTGTGTTTGGATGTGTGTGTGTGTGTGTAGGGGAGAGAGAGAGCCAGAGAGAGAGAGAGAGAGAGAGCATTATTTTGTGTAATTTTGTTATTTTATTTCATATCTGTAAATTGCACTATATAACTTTCAATATCATATCAAGCTGACAATACTAAGATATAAGCAATACAGATACAACTTATCAAACTGATATAAGACGTTTTAGATTAATCAGTAATTTACGATCGTGAATGGCATTCAAGTTCAAGGGTCCCCAGATCAAATTCTGGTTATGGCCCATAGCGTCTTAGGGTGGTTCTGCCTGAATCAGCTCAACTGACGCTGATGCTTTGATTCTGAGAGATATTTATTTTACTTTATTTCCCGTGCTCTCTGCTATTTTGAAGGGTAACTGGTTAATTTACCTGTGGGTGTCACTGGGTATTTATTCTAATGAAATGTATTATTATTATTATTATTATATTAGTTCAATTTTCTTGGCTGCTCAGGAAAAACACAAACTCTTAACTGATATGCTTTTATTAGTCCTTGTTTAGGGTTTGTTTGGTGGTGGCCTTTGTTGATGGATCTTATGGATTAGGTCATTTTGAAGGTGTCTTTGCGTGGTTGATTTTGGTCAGTGGTCAGGCGTAACATAGACATTGAGCGTCCAAAGATGAAAAGGAAGTACAGACAAAATGCCAGTGCAAATTGATGAATTCCAAATTACACATATTTATTTTGGCCATGTCAAAAATAAGGTGCTAGCATTTCAACCTAGTGGACTTCTTCGGAGCATGAAAGAAAGTAGACTTGGGTACTTTATAAACAATTAGTGCTTACGCCACTGGCTCAAAAGTCACACAATGGCACCTCCTGAGGTCATAAGTACATCTCTCCTTTTGTTATGACAGTGACTGAAAACAGGTGTAGCAACACAACTTACACTATACAATTCATTGTAAGTTAAATTAGTTGGAAACCATAAGTTGTGTTGCTTCACCTGTTTTTTTTAGTGTTTTTTTAGAATCAGTGAAAAAAGATGAATATAGGGGTCAACCGTGTTTTTACTCACAAAACGAATATGTTGAAAAACATTAAAATGGATTTGTCATATTGCCATATGGAAATAATGTACGTAAATTTGAATTTATGGAAAAGAAACGTTCAGATCATTTCCAGCATAAAATACTTAAAATCTAAAAAATTAAAAAATCAACCATGATCATCAGGACCTATTTCCATCTTTGGATTCCTTTTTTCTAAATATATATTTAGCAGAAACACAGTTTTAGACCATAACAAATTGGTACACTGTCTAAATAAAGATAATATAGTCAAGTCTTCAAATCAGCTTTCTCCTGACAGACCACACATACATCCACAGTTCCTCTCTCTGAGCCACCGAAAAATGCTTCACAATTCAACTTAGAAGGAGATCGGTCCAGCATTTGTTGGCAGGGCATACATATTAAAACCGCCGACCAATATGGCGTACGGGCTCCTCTCGCGTATTTGTTTTTGGTTTATAGTCAAGTAGGACTGGATCATAAAATTGAAAGAAATGTTAGCTCATAACAGTCCTTTTTCGTTTGAAGGCCTCATCATTATGAACTTGATATCATGTAGTTACGTTTCTGTAGAATGAATGGTATAAGAGTAAAGTATAAACTAAACATTTTCATTAAAGGCTGTGTCAGAGCACTGTCTCAAGATTCAGTTCTGAAGGGTATGAAAATTGAAACAAGATTCAGTTATACAAGAATATCTGGAATCTCGGCTACAGCCAGCAGCCAACAGTCCACATTTTTCTTTTTATCATCATCAAGTAAATGTGCACAGGCGATTAGTTGTGTTGTAATCAATTTTGTAAGTCCATGAGAGCTATTGTTTTTTCCATTTGATAATATAAATCATATTTTTGTGCACCTGCCAGAACACGTCTTCAGGTTTATGACAATGTCCCTCCATGACCTAATTCACTTTAAAATACCTTTGCCTGTACTTTGGACAATCTGTCTTTTTGTTTTATAAGTCAAAGAAGATGACTGTTGAGTCTGAGATGTCGTATATGAAAAAGAAGCCCACTTTCTTCTGGGGATTAACATGATGAATTCAAATCTAATCAAAAACTGCGTTGCTCTTTTAGAAGAAAATCCTTTGTTTTCTATGGGAGTGCGTTTAAAGCAAACTTGCAGACTACAGAAAAATACCTTCAACCTGAGATGCAGACAACACAGACTCATCCCTCCTGTTAATGGCCAGAGAGAAAAACATACAATATGTTAGCAAAGGCACAGAAACATCTCCAGGAGGAAAGTTCAATTCACAAGTGAATTTTTTTCCGGACCCTCCACAAAACTGACAGCACTTCTACCCAGACACAACTGGGCCTATGCTGTTGTTGCCGATGGCAAGGGTATATCCCTAAAATGGTCAAGTCCCCCTGAATGAACCCCTCAAATTAAATGTGAAGTTATGTATGGAAGACAGTGTTTTTTTTCCAGAGAAAAAAATATCCCTTAGAGAGCAAATTATGATATAAGAGTGTAAAATTCAATATATATACAAGATAGGTCTCCTTCAGTCAATTCATATGCACTAGATGTCAACGTAATCGGAGCAATGGTTAAGACATTATGTACAGAAAACAGGGTTTTTCGTAAATTTAAAAAAGAGCTCCCCCTAGTGATTATAATATGAACTATTGGAGTAAAATACAATATTTATACAATTTGGATCTCCTCGAGTGGATTCACACATACAAATAATTTGACCAAAATCAGATCAACTGTTAGGAGGTTATGTTCGAAAAACAAGGTTATTTTGGAAAAAACTCAACCTAGTAGGTACAACGTGAACAATTAGATTAAAACAATATTTATATACATATATGTATGGAGATAAAGCTCCCCTAGTGTTGTAAATATAGAACCGAACTTTTCCAAAATCATTCTGGTTCTGCCTTACACTAAGGTCTTCCAAATATGAAGGATCTGGCGACGATGATTCCAAAATATGCCCAACTTTTCCGGGATATAACTACGACTTGAAAGACACCATAATGCTCCATTGAGTCCGGGGAATTACCCATTTTGAGCTCTCCTTTGACTGAAATATACTGATTGGGAAATGACGGATTATGCAGAAATAAAGTTATTTTATTTGCCACTACAGTCCTGACTGACTTGAAGAGTCATTCTGAGAATCCTTTTTTTTGCTTACCTCCAATGTTAAGAGTTATTATCCAGCCACATTGATATGGAAACGTACGCAGGTTGTGCTCGGTTCATGATAATCTTTTCAGGGTACATTTATAATATTACATCGATGAATGATGCTACAAATCAGACCTGTAGCTCTTGTAAGAAGGCAGTAAAAGAACACCTGTTTAAGTTTCCCAGAGCAACCAGTGGAGGACGAGAACTTTCGTTTTGGAGCGTACACCCACCAAAAAGGCGGGCTGTGAGGATTTATCGAATCATGTTGTTTCACAGGCCTAGATTTAAATAGTTTTATGGGAAATTACGGCATATGAATTACACCGTGAATCCACGTCAGCAAAACTCTGCTAGCAACAATGAAAAACAGAGGCATAATTTATTGAAAGCAACAATATTGTCTGGCAACGGATGGAGATACTTTATCAATTAAGCACATGCCTTTCCAAATAAAGCAAATGCACCAGGAAAAAAACGATTTAATGAAGAATTATGTACATCGTCCAAGTTTCACATTAGGGTCCTCCCAACGTCTGATGTGGGCCGCTTTCACTGCCAGTGTCAAAGACCTTGTGCCTCAAATCATTTCACTTTGTCTGCACTAACAAAAGGTAGTTAGATTATTGAAAAAAACAATAATCTAAATCATGCAGACCAAGATCCAATTGCAGATTATTATTTAGAATAATTTGTTATGAGAACATTAAATTAGTCACATAACACAGAGTTAGCACAAAGTTCACCTGCTCTAACAACCCAAAACATCTTGTTTTCTACTTAAACATGTTCTTAAATGCACTACCTACATTTTTCTTCAAAAGATGGATAATATACAAAGTTACAAGTTATATCAATTCTTCACTGAGCCAAGAGAAAAACACTTAATTGGCTCAATATTGACTTTGGAATAATGCAGCAAGGAACGATTCGCATTGAACATCCATTCAAACAGGCCGCATATCTTGGCTGTATAGGAATAAGGTGGTATTTTCAGTTGATCATTTGAACACCAATATGGAAAGCACATGTTGGCAGCCGCTATCTGTCTGGGTGTATTGCTCCTAATATAATTTAGAAACATAATTTAATTTTATTATTATTTATTTATTTTCAAGTATTGGCAAGACTTTCAGAGGAAATGCCGCCCATAACATTTGTGCGATACATATAGCTACAGTTAACTTAACAAGCCCAGCCACAAAGGGGTCACAAGCGAGGATACTTCCGGTGCCGGTGTCATGCCCAGATAAATGGGGAGGGTTGTGTCAGGAAGGACCTCCGACATAAAAGCTATGCCAAATCAATACAAACACAAAACTGATTTCCAAACCGGATTGGTTAGGCCCCGTGCTAAAAGCCAATGCCACTGGCATTGGTAATCAATTAAAGGGTTTCAAGCTAGCTGATATGATGGAGAGAAAGGAAGTAGATATATTATTTGTTCAAGAGACCAGTTGGAAAGGTAGCAAGACTGGAAGCATCAGAGGAGGGTAAAAAACTTTTCTATCATGGAGTTGATGGGCGGAGAAATGGAGTAGCGGCTCAAGGAGGAGTATGTGAAGAGGGTCGGACGGATTGATGAGTTTGAAGATAGAAATTGTAGGCATCTTGATGAACATTGTCAGTGCTCATACCCCGCAAGTTGGTTTTGAGAGAAAGATCATTTCTGGAATGAGTATCATGAAGTGATGGAGAGTTTACCTAGTGGTGTGAGAGTAGTGGTTGGAGTAGACTTTAAAGGTCATGTTGGTGAATGGAACATAGGAGATGAGGAGATGAATGGAACAGTATGGTGTTAAGAACAGGAAATGAACTAGTATTTCAAGGATAGGGAGGAGCACAAGTCGACGAATAAGAGAGATCGGTCGAGATCGATGCACACAGGTAGACTACTTCCCACACAGAAGATGGAACCTGAAAGAGATCGGAGACTGCAAGGTGGTGAGAGGAAGAAGGTAGCCAGACAGCATACAATGGTCGTATGTAGGAAGATGCTGGTGGTACAAAATGGGAAAAGAGCAAAGGAAGAGCAGAAGATCATATATTTGAAGTTGAGGAAGGAAGGCAGCTGTGAGAACTTCAGAGAGGAGTTGAGACGGATACCGGTCGGACAACTGCCGAATGACTGGACCACTGCAGCAAATGTGATGAGACAGGTAAGAAGGGGCTTGGTGTGTCATCTTGGCAGAGGAAAGACAATATGTAGACTTGGTGGTGGAATGAGGATGTTCAAGAGAGTATAAGTAAGAAACGGTAAGAGAAAAAAGAAGTGAGATAGCAAGAGAGCCGAAGAAAGCAAGCAGGAGTCCAAAGAAACTTTTTCTTTGTGGATTTAAAGAAAACGTTCATCTGGGTGCTGAGGAAGGAATTGTGTCATTGCATGAGGAAGTCTGGAGTGATGAAGAAATATGCCAAGATGTACAGGATATGTATCATAGCAGAATGACAGTGGTGAGGTGTGCAGTACGAGCCACGGGTGGGTTCAAGGCGGAGGTTGTACAGTATCAAGGATCAGCTCTGAGCCCCTTCTTGTTTGCTATGGTGATGGACAGGCTGACAGGTGAGGTCAGACTGGAGTCTCCATTGACTATGATGTTTGCAGATGACTTTGTGATCTCTAGTGAGAGCAGGGAGCAGATGGAAGAAAACCTGGGTAGGTGGAGGTATGCGCTGGAGAGAAGAGGAATGAAGATCAGTCTCAGCAAGATAGAATAAATGTGGGTGAATGAAAGGGAGGCAGGTGCAACGATGAGGATAAAAAAGAGAAGAGGTGAAGAAGGTGCAGGATTTTAAGTGCTTGGGGTCAACTGTTCAGAGCAACAGAGAGTGTGGAAAAGAGGTGAAAAGCAAGGGCAGACATGGTGGAGTGGGTGGAGAAGATTGTCAGGAAATATCTGTGACAGACGAGTCACAGCAAGCGTGAAGGTAAAGGCTTACACGAGACAGCGGCACTGACAAAAAGACAGGAGACAGATATGGTGGAGGCAGACTTGAAGTTGATCAGATTTTCTTTGGGAGTGAGGCGGATGGACAGGATTAGAAACAAACTCATCAGAGGGAAAGCCCAGTTTAGACATCTTGGAGACAAAGAAAGGGATTCTAGATTGAGATGGTTTGGATGGATAGTGGTTATATTGATAGAAGGATGTTGGAGATGTAGCTGTCAGGCAGGAGAGAAAGAGGAAGGCTTTTCTTCTGGATGTGGTGAGAGAGGACATGCAGTTGGTTAGTGTAACGGAGGCAAATACAGAGAACAGGGGAAGATCTAAACTGTGACGAGTCCTAAAGGGAACATCGAATCTTCTGAAGAACATCTATTCCCTTCATTCTTCCCAAAGATATTGTTTTCAGACTGCCCATATGTGAATATTCACCAAGTTAATGTCCAAGTAGAAAACTTGGACAGTAACCAGCGGTTTCGGTGTCTTTAACCAACGGTAACAATTTGGCAGATACTTCAAGTAGCCTAAATCATCTGCAGGTGCTTTGCAAGAACGCATATCATTTTGATAAATTAGAGGTGAAGGTGTTAATCCACATATGTGTCAATACAGATGTGCTGTGATGCACCTACAAGCATTAATCTCATCATTCATCTATCATACTAGAAGCACACAGAGTGTGAACCTCCTCCAGGGCGGCCATGTTTCCCCATTACATCACTGCACCTGAAAGCAGTAGTCCCATGATAAGAGGACCCTCGTAGAATAACTCCTCAACCAGCCTTAGGACTTGAATATCGCATTGGTTTCATTTTTTTTACTAGCTTGATACTAAAGGGAGAAAAACAATATTTCACCAATGGGTCAACTCAGGAACTAGTTCCAGAATGTGATTATTCCTTCCATGACACGCGCACCACTCTTTCACACTTCAGTTTCATGGGAATCCATCAAAAAGAAAAAAAACCTAAAAGCCTTTACTTTTTTGAACAACTATCAAAAAAGTAGACAGATAAATCATGACTTCACACCTTTCTTCAATAATCCATGAACGGAGTTGGACGACTTCTTGCTTTTTCCATGCCCAACTCTTCCAGCAGGTTTCATCAAATTCTGTCAGGTAGTTGGGAAATAAAAGATGTTGAACATTTAATCTTGTGATATGAAAGAAAGTGACAGAACTGCTGGATCCCTACCATCTTCCTTAAAAGGCTGAAAAATCTATTCACCTGTTCTTCTACGTAGGACCAACCTTTCAATACGGTTTCTTGGAAACGCATTCAAAGCTTTTTGATCGGTCCAAATTGTATGGCTAGTTGCATATATATTCCATCTACAACAGATTATGTTAAGTGGTAGCTGCCAGAATTATGACTATTTATGTGCAATCATTTAGTAGAAAACACGACAGTCATGTTTTAAATGGTTAATGTAGCTGACAGTGTCGTATTTAATGAATTTTTCACTTTTTCTCGGTATTTTTGTACCAACAGGTGCGTCATATCTCACGCTAATTTCTAAAACTTGCATTATTTAAAAAAGTTTTTTAAATTCTTGTGCTATCCGAATGCTTCTGATGACAGTCCGTTTAAACACAGTGCAATGTGTGCACTGACATTCTGCCACATGTGTGTGTACTCTGGACATAGTAACCCAGGGTCATGAGGATTCCTGCACAGACGACTGCAGGGATAATTGACTTTGGAAGGAGCCTCAGCCTCTGTGGTTTTGTCAGGCATTGGGAGGGAACTGAGTGTGGTTAGGAACTGTTGGACAAGGAGACGCATTACGACACTCGTGGCTCTCACACAAAATATGTAGAAATTCTGTTTAACAGAACCATTTACGTCTGACATATTCTGCAGGGAAATCCAAACCTGTCACGTACTTTGTTTAGTTTAAAGCCGTATGATGTATAGTTTAAGGAGTGATTGAATTATGTGATATGGTTTTAAAATTAGCTCTTTGAGATTTATTTCTTTGGTTGTATTACGTTGATTTTTCAGCACACGTTTTGTCTTTTTCTGAGAGCCAAAAAGGCAAGAAAACCAACCATTAACTCACATGAATGCATTCGTCTCTCTTTTAACTGTCTTTACCCTTGAGCATTTTCTATCATTATGACAGAAGTTACGACTTTCTTAAAGTTCACTTTTGAATATTTGCATGCATCAGCATTTTCCCACTGATACAAAAAGACTGCCTGGTTCTGTTTTAGGGCTCCCTTGGGCAGTTTCTTGGCCGGCAGTGGATGTCTTCATGACCTAACAGGCTGTCAAATGACCCAAAAATGTCTTAGGGATAAATTCCAGGTGGTATCAATATCTGTAATAATTTCATCACTTTTACATAGAAAGAATCTATGGGTTACAGGGAAAAAAAGCCAGAATTAGCTAGTAAAATTATACCCGTGTATCTTCCTGACAGCAAACTTCCTGCATTGTCAATGACCTTTTTATGCGACACATTGTTGCCATTTCTTTTTTTCTTTTTTTATGACGGCAGATGTCAAACTGCATCACAAATGATACTTTCATGCTTCTGGCTCTGTTTATTATTTGGCGACGGAACATGAAATCAAACAACGTTCTTGTTTGATTTCATGTCTTCTTTCCCATGAGGCCGAATGTGGATTATGTCGGTCTTAATAAAAATCACATTGGCTAAATGTGATTTACTATTATTCGTTAAGAGCTGATGCGGCGGCGGTTAGCACGGCTGCTTCCCAGCAACAGGGCTCTTGGTTCAAAACCTGGGCTGTGGAGTTTGCGTGTTCTCTTGATGTCTGACTTCCTCCTACCATCCAAAAGAATGCTTTAGAAGTGAATCGGTGTGCGTAAACTCCCTGTAGCTGCAGGGGCGGATCCAACGGGGATGGCATAGGGAGACTGATGCCAAACCCTAGAAGAAGATTTACCAACCAAACTGCCTCCCCAGTTTAGGATCATCTCCAACTGTTCAGTCTCTTGCGTGTCTCTATGTCTAAGCCCCTGTGAGGAAATGGTGACCTGTTCAGGCTGGGCCCAG
Organism: Lophius americanus; assembly: GCA_037951165.1. Classification (NCBI taxonomy): domain Eukaryota; kingdom Metazoa; phylum Chordata; class Actinopteri; order Lophiiformes; family Lophiidae; genus Lophius; species Lophius americanus. The sequence goes on from JBBDHG010000092.1 coordinate 1,034,811, forward strand.
ACTCTCTCCTAATATCAGCTGGGATAGGCTCCAGGCCCCTTACAACCACGAGACCGTCAGACTGACCGGGAAAACGCCTCAAATATCATGTGTGTTTGATCATATATGTTGCTGTTTTTTTCTTTCATTTGATTTAAGAAGATAAAAACAATATCATAGTCATCATTACATAAACAGAAAACATTAAACTATTTTTCCTTCTATGTCGGAGTTATAGTTATGCTGACAGAAACAAGATGTAAATGTTCCCAGTGATACTTCCTAGGCTGAGGGAAATCACTAAAAAAAACATCTCTGAATGTAGGGACTTGTTTTACACCTCCTTTTCACTTTATGGTTTTTCTTTACACCAGGCTTTATTGTATTTTATTCACTGTTTCGTTGTAATGTCTATCGTGACTTTATTTCTCTAACAACATTCTTTGCTGCGTTTTCCGTGCAGGTTTACACTTTCTATCGCATTTAGTTTTAGATGGCTAATTAAAATCTGTGTGCATTGATTGAAAAAGTATTTAATATGGATCTGTGTTGTCAGGGGCTTTCTCTGTTTTATGAAAGAGGATTAGGGCTTAATGATCGTATTTTCACCCCCACCCAGAATTATAAATTAATGTTATATCTCTCTCAAGCTTTTAAATCCTGAGATTAAAGTCAGAATTCTGACTTTAATCTCTAAAAGTTCAAATTCAAATAAATTTTTTTTAGGATTTAACTATCGAACTTTATTCTGATTCTTATGCAGAATAAAATGCTGGAGAATAGTCAACATTAAAAAAAAAAGAAAAATCCCTGATGTTTTTCTCAGAATACTATCTTCTAAATAAAAAAAAACACAAGTCATGTGACCCCAAACCTCATCTGTATTGTTTTGTTGAGATACCCAGAAGTAAGAAACTGATAGTCATCGTTTATGATGGCATGAAATATTGAAAAGTTATTAACAATGAAACGTTACCACACATCTCTGCGCTCTAAGACATAAACCGCCACATTTACTGAGTTTTGTCAACCGATCCCACAGAAGTAGGTCGAATAAACAGGAAAAATGATAAGCCAGGCCATTGTTTCTAAATACTTTGACGTAAATGTCTCAAACGTCTTAAATAAGTACCACATCATAGAGCTATAATAAATTTAATAAACAAAGGTATCTTTCTTTTACAGTGCCGTAGAGAATTATTGGTGCTCCTAAGAAAAATGAAAAAGAGATATACAAAATGTCTTTATTGTCAATATAACTCTAGTAACAAAAACAAAAGCAAAGAAATTTACATTCTGAACATAAAAGAAACGTTTTTCTCCAAAACATGTGTGCCACAATTATTGGCACCCTGCATTTAATATTTTGTTCAGGCCCCTTTTGCCAAAATAACAGCCCAGAGTCTCTTTCTGTAGTCTGTGAGGAGGTTTGACAACATATGGACAAGATCTGAGACCATCTTCCGTACAGAACCTCTCCAGCTCCTTCAGATTGTCAGGCCCGGGCTTTTGGATTCTCCTCTGTGGAACAGACCTCAACCCCACCCACGTTCTGCCCCCACAGATGTTCTGTGGGGGTTAGGGCAGGTTACTTGGATGGCCATGGCAAAACCCTGTACTTATTGATCTCTGAACCATTTTTGGGTTGGTTCTGAGCAGAGCTTCAGATCATTATCCTGCTGGAAAGTCCAACCATGGCCCACACTTTAAGTTTCCTGACAGAAGCTGCTAGGTTTCCATCCAATATCTGCATCCAAAGTCTGTGATGTATTTTAACAAGACGTCCAGTGTCTTTTAAAGAAAAACAACCCTACAGCCTCGAATATCCTTCACCACTCTTCTCAGTGGGTATGAGGTGCTTTTCTCTGGCGCTTCCTTTTTTTTTTTGCCTTTTCTTGCTACCCTGCTAAACAGCTTATGTAGGTGTAGATGCCATCTGATGGTGGTTAGGGAGAGTTTTTGACTCCAACATTCATCAGACCCCTAGCTGAAATCCTTGGAGAGTCTTCTGCCAGTGACATCATCCTCCTCACAGTGTGTGGGGTCAGTTTGCAGACATGTGCTCTTCAGGTGGATTTTTTTTTAATCTCCAGTCTTTTTAAACATATAAATGATTGATCTAGGATTTCCTTGGGTTGCAATAATTGTGATAAACATTTTAGAGAAAAACCATTTGTCTCATGTTAAAAATAAAATTGTGTTCTTGTTAAAAAAAATTTTTTTTTCCTACTTTAATGAAAAGGTTAGATTTGATTGAATAATGCGAATTAAAGAAAATTGGTCTAAAAATAAAGACAATTTTTGCATTTCCTTTCCCTCTTTTCTTTCCCTGACAATAATTCTCTAGAGCCAGGGAAATGTACATTTGAGTGTACTAACCAAAATAAGAACTAAACACATGTATGTAATCCCAAAACCTTTTGTTATTATACATTAATGCAATTAAACTCCCTTGTTTTAATTGTTAAAGATATAACTATTTTCTGCTTTTATAATGCAAAGAACATCTATGTTTCACTTACTGAAAACAATTATGTTGCATGTGTTAATCTTTAAATATGCAATTAGTGCAATGAGATTCTTTTTGTTTTACAGTCAAAAACATAATAATTTAGTTCTTTCAGCATAAAAAAGTCATGTAATACAATTAGCATCCAAGTTTAATTTCTGAGAGAGTGAAAATCTTTTCTTTTAGTCAGCCTGTTTCCAGCTTTGTGACATTACCCAGAAAAACCAAGACCCCTAATATTTCTGTTTATCCCAAATATTTAGAGATTTAATACAATTCAACTCTCTTGTTTTAATTGTCAGATACGCAACTGGTCCTTTTTTTTTTAATGCAAACATATATGTTTCATTTATAAAACATAACTATGTAGCATTTACTAAACACAGTCATCCTCCATTTTTTTTAAACACAGATATGTTGACTTAAATTAAATTGAGAGTACATAATTGCATTTGTTTTTTGTTTTTTTAAATATATAAAATTAGAATAAAGATATTATATTGTGGATATATATTTTATTGCTCATATTTTCATTACTAATCCATTTTTGAACATTCAACTCATGCAATGGAACTCAGGTTATAAATAGTTTATTTCAATCAAACATTTAATCCTATAGTTTATCACAAAAATTCGGAGGTACGGGATTTTCAGTGGAACTGCAAGGATGTGGAAAAATGTAACGTGAATAGTAACTGTCTGTCAAACAAGTAGAAAGTACAATATATTCCACAGAGATGTAGTTGAGTAGACGAATAAAGTAGAATTAAATGAAAGTAATAATCAAGTAAAGTATAAAACTTGATTCATTGGTGCTCTTAAGGTCTGTCCTTAAGGAAATATACTTAGTTACTTTACACTGCACGGGTTAATGGCAGCATTTGGAGAAGTCCACTGCAGGTTTTTCATCTCTCAGGGAGAAGGAGAGGGGTGGGGCCTCTCATGCCCGCTGGCAGCGTCCAGCTTCGGATGCAAACATCCTTTTTCGACGCTGCTTGTCTGAGTCGGAAGCAGTAACGACTTAACAAAGTGAATTAAAGACGCGCAGCTCGCAGGAGCGTCAGTGAAAAACACCAATCCTGATACAATATGACAAATTGAAAGGCAGAGGGATTATTGTTTGTGTATAATGTATATAAGCTTGTTTTTCTTTTTCTTTTTCTTTTTTTGAAAGGAGTTTTCATTTATTCCAGAGGACGGTGTCCAGGAGCGACAGGGGCTTTTTTACCTCGGAAATGTAAGAATAGTGGAAGACTTGGAATCATGTGGTTTTAAGTGATGACAGAGAAAGGCTGCATGGGGGTATCCTGTAGGAGGAGTTCTTTGAGACCAAACATGAAACGGATTTTCCCCTTATAAAAAAGGAAATTGAGTCCGGACCGCTCAATGAGCAGGATATCTGAGGACTCTGATCTACAGGTTGGTTGATTATTTCATATTATACTATTCACATTCAACTATTTTTAGTTGGAGAGGTTGATTTGTTTAGAGTTAATGTTGTATTATTTTTTTTGCAAAAAAATGCAGAAATGTGTCAAATAAATAGCTTAAATGTTTCAGCTTTTTGAAGAGAGTGTCCCATTTGAAGCCATCATCTTGTCCTTTTTATATTTTCAAGATTTTCTATTTAGTTCTTAATTTAATCAGGCGGAATTCTCACACTCATACATACTAGAATATTTATTGTGACTATAATAAATAAGCAACAAGCAACTTTCATACGCTAGGTCTGATTCAGAGCAAGTATTTTAAACGAGTTGAGTGCAAATTTAAAAACTACATCACCCAACAGTTACATTCCCCTGAATAATGGCTAACACTGTGAATTCATTTGGGCACATCTTATCGTGGCTGTTTTCTTTGCGGATATATCTCTGATATAAAACAACGATAATGGGATTGAGTTCGTGTACTGATATATTTTTTCCCCCTCCCTCACTGGGATTACATTCATATCCATCTATTTAATAAATGAGCCCAGCTTCAAAGTGACACAGCAGCGAGGGATGTGGAGAAATATCAGGAGAGACATCCAGCGCAAATCGTGGCATGCGCACCTACGATTGACAACTCCCAGCACATACCGGCAGATTTAATCGTTAAGGGCGGGACTTTCGCTGGCATCTCCATGTGCCACCGAGATGGTACAGCGTCGCTGTTTGCTGCATTTATCACTAGAATATCGTGGCTCTAGATTAGTCTATAACATTACAGAAGTATAACAAAAATAACAGAAAAATCCTCTAAAGACTTTACTTGACATAATTTAAATAACTACGTACTCGTGTTAGCCAGAGGTCTGTCTGTCTGTGTTTGGTTAGTATGAGATCTGAGACAAATTCCCAATTTATTATATTGAGACTTTATTATTGGCGCCCGAGACTTCAGTTGTTGGCGGGTCTTCCGCATGCATGTCTTCAGATCTTAACAGATTATGGGACTGATGTGCCAAAGGTTGTTGTTGCTGTTTGCTGCAGTTATCACTTATATGCATTTGGAACCAGATCTAAAGATTCGGACTGTAGAACTGATTTATTATAGGTTGAATTAGTTAACAGCTGCACAGACTGGAATATCAATTTGGGGCGGGACTTCCTCTGGCATGTCTCCAGGTCTTACCTTAATGGCTCAGGGCAGCCACAGGTTATCGTTTGTTATAAATTGTTTGATAACTGTTTTCTGCAGTTATCACTGACATGTTGTGGCTCCAACATTGAATATTACATCATATTAGTAGCTGGAAGCTTAATAGAATTCCAGTTAATACCCCAAACACGTCACTTATCATCATCACCAGGAGCGGCCAACTCCTATAAATCGGGATCTTTCGGTGGTTAGGGAATTATTTTTGCTTTCCCAGGAATTCCGATCCAATATTGTGCAGTGACCGCATAAATATACATATGATATGATGATTGAATATACAAATGAATGTGCGTGAGCAGGTAAAAGGTAAATAGAGGGGTGAATACAGCCATACCTATCTGTTACATCAATACTGGGAATAATACTGACAGGATTCAGCTGTTGTTTACTCCGTTTATTGTTCTTGTTCCTGTTCCTCAGATTTGAGAAAATAGTTTGTAGGGTGTTTGTTTTTCTGCCAACTAGCTCAGCACAGACATTTTTATAACCTTTTTTTCTTTTCAAAACAAAAAGAAAAAAATTCCACAGGGGACTCATCATCATCATCATCATCATCATCAACCTCCCATCTGCGGTGTTCTTTGAGGGCATTCGTTTTCTCCTCTGTGTCCATCCCAAGAACTGCAGGAAGCTTCGCTTTCCCATCAATTTGGGATTTGCCGCACCGGTCAACTGTAAAATAGTATATTCCTGCAGATAAAGGAAGTGTAGTCACAGATAATGTTTCAAACCTGCAGAACATTTTTTCTGTATGATTTGCATCGGAGCAATCGCCATTTCTATAAGCAAATATAACTTAAACACTTGCTTGGAGGGTACCATAGAGTCTTCAAAGGTACATTTCAAGATGTTATCACATTTATTTAAACTTTTCTTGTAAAAAAAAAAACACCAGACCACAAGCCAACATTATACAATAGCGATTACCACTTGTATAAAATTCAATTCTTCAATACAGCGGGAGGGAATAATCGTACCTTTGGGCGACGATCAGGTTACGATCAAAAATAGGAAAAACTGCATCATGTTTTATTTCTTTGGGTGTCTGAAAGACCAAATTACTCCTAAAAATGTGTTCATCTTACTTCTTTTAAAGCTTAAGTCCAATCAGTCGCAGTAGCAGGATATTAAACTGCAATATGAACAAACCTAAAAAAGAAAGTGGATATAGGATATGAATACAGAAAAAATCTGTATTTTGAGATTTTTGGAAAAAAGGAAAAGAGAACAATCTGTACGGAGAGAAAACTTCCTGAAAAGTCTGAATGAAATCCTAAAGGCATTACTGGCATTCAAGCCGACTGTCATATCTGTTACATCTCATTCTATGATGATGTGCCCACACCTATAGGGTTCTTTCATAAAAAGTTCTCTGAAAGTCCACAGTTCCCTTAAAGAGATGTTTGGCTGTTCCGTAAGATTTGATATGTGTGTAGTCTCAAAACTCTTCAGTGATCTTCTACACGGCTCTGGCCCTGCAACATGTCATTGGTAACTGCCACAAACAGTGACAAGAACCCCATGGCAATCCTAGCGGCTTCATTTCCATCCGTAGGGATGCCACCAGAAGTCCCGCCCCCAACAATGACATATGTATAAACCAAGAGGTGCCAATGGTAGGTGCCTATGCCCCCTCTCAGCTAACCCCTACAGGCACAATGGAGGTGCTGGACTGGGGACAGAGGGGAGACTGCCTCTGATTTCCCTTCTCCCCGGAAAACGGTGCAGTGCAAGCAGCTGTTATCCAGCATGGTGTGTGAACCATGAGACAAAGCTGAACTGTGCTCAACAGGGCTGTGCAAGATCAATCGCCTGACAGCCAGAGCTGAATGTTAAAGACCCAGATATAAGAAAAAGGAAAAGAAACAAAGAGAGAGTCTGGGGGTGGTATAAGTGAAGCAAAGCGCCATGCACGCTTCTGTCTAGGTCTGAGGGCTGCACATTTGACCTCTCACTGACTGGAGGAAATGATTAGCGAGATGGTTGAGGCTTCTGTGGGTGCTGATGGTAGAACCATGTGTTTTTCCACCCATGTAGATTAAAAGGTGATGAATGCATGGCCGCACGCATGAAGAATTTATGATGGTTTAGTCTCAGTCACCACTACATTTCCACATTCTCTCTTTTCTCTTGCATCTTCACTAACTAACCCTTTTTTTTTTTTTTATGAATCAGTATAACTCCACGTTAATGGTTGCTTAGAATTCACGGATTGTATCAACCACAATTTTCTTGCTGCTTTGTGTGGTTCCTCACACGCAGCCAAATTTGAAGAGTGCAATGTGATCACGCATAAGAATTGCCACTAATTTTTTTCCTTTTGAGTCTTTGCTGGAAGACCAGTTTAAATATTATTTGATTTTGAGGTTAGGGGGAGGTCACGACTGTTATTCCCATGAGAGGAAAACTGACATAAGGTTTAGTGAATTCACCGTTAAACCTCTGGAGGATGTGCCTTTCTTATCCGTGCTTTGCCTGCTGACTTGTTGCCATTGAAAATGTCACGATTATGTCCTCCAATAAGATTTGTGCCAACGCTACACATGCTGAAGCACTTTCCTCCACTCTTAAATTGGTTCGATCACAGAGACAAAGTTCATCGACAGGTTACATTTGCAACTCGGAGCTCAGAGTTGTGGCACCCTCTCAGGTTCGAATTCCCGGAGTGGGAGCTCCCTTTCAGCGCTTGAATAATTGATGGATCAAACTTAAGACTTTAAAAGTAGGCAATTCAATCCTCTGATTATCCGATTATCTGATTAGCGGGCCTGAGTTTCATGTCACTGTTGGCGAGAAAAAGGCCCTCCATTAAATGGACGAGACAGAACTTCAAAAAACACCGGCGCAACAATTGCTTGTTTGTGATATGGCCTGTAAAACTAAACGCTCTTACAGTACAGACGGAAAAGCCTACAACAATCACTTTTCTCAGTAAGTTAACAGCCAGATCCTGTCTTTTATCTCCATGCTGTGTGAGAGTAGATATGGATGGGCTGAGGGGGGCTTTTGGCAGGTTGCACAGAGTCCTGGGAGCGCTGTGTTATGAAAGAGTCTCTGGCACATGTCTTGAGTTAGTGCAGGAAAGGTTGTGTTCTCAGTGATCCAGAGACTTTGCACGTCCATTCCCTAATCATCGCTCTCTCAAGAACCCAACAGGTGGTGCAGACTATTGGCTGCACCTCTTTCTTGGCTCATTCTTGTAAATACGACTTTAGTAAAGAGGTGTCAGTGACAGTGACAGTGTACGCCTTTAAATGTTCAGAGGCAGATTAGCTGACAGGGAAGAGAGTCTGAAGTCTTTCCCATTTAGGAGGGGATAAAAGCACCTCTGTTCTCTGTGAGGAAGAGAGGAAGTTATTAATGAGCAGGAGAAGAACCGACTTTATCCAGAAAATAAGACTTTAGTTCGAAGAAAGGCTGCATTATTCTGTGCTCGTTTTTATTATATTGACTGATGCTCCATCTAACCAGCAACAGGTAATATGACTTTAATACATTTTCAACAACAAAATAAATTCTGTTTGTTACCTATTTTTGTGAATTGGAAATTAAAATAGAATACAGATGTGGTCTTTAATCTTGAATAAATTGCATGTTATTTCTGGCATCGGTCGGGACTGCTACTCTGGATGCTCCGAACATTCGGGTCAGCCCAGCTAAAAGGAATATCCTGGAATCTGGAAAGGCCTCTTTTGATTTATTCTTCGACAAACAGCGTAGTGTTGCCTGCTGGAATGTTTAGATGCACCGAATGGCATTGTCCTTCGGGTGATTTAGAGCGCCTACCAGCTCAACGGCCTAATATGGTCCTACTTGTCTTTATTGAGCTGTGAGGGAGGACTTCATGGCTTAGGTCCTAGCATGTTCTGTGTGTCCTCTTCGTACCGGAGCTGTAAATACAGCCGCTGTATGACACTATCTAGCAAAGATCTCCACACCAAATATGACGAAGGCCTCCGGTCCTACTGTGTGTTCCGTTTCCATGAGAGAGTTTCCCAACTGTATTTTCAAAGGATAAACCCGCTCACTTCATCTTTCATGTTAATGTTACTTTAATCATGGCCCCAATGCGTTTCTCCTCATTCTATGAGGTCAATCCTACACGACGAAAGAGAGAAGGTTCTGTCATGTATGAATGAATACAGGTAAATAATATAGATTTGGAATAGTAATTAGGTTGCACAGTGATATTATTTCATCACTCCTGGAATAATGTTTTAAGCATTAATAATAATAATAATAATAATACATTTAATTTATAATTTTTTAACTCTAAAGGCCATGTTAAGTTTCTTCATGAGATTTATCTGTAGAATAGGTTTAATGCTTACAGTAAGCTGCTGGTTATCTCAAAATAGGATAAGAAAATGGAAAGAAAATGGTAAATGGCTAAAAAATCTATCTTGGCTCAATCCGAAGACGACGACATTCACCTACCAGCCAATCTAAAATTAACCCTTTGGATCCATGCCGGCGTCGTCCTTTAACTCTATGTGTTTGGGTTCAATAAAGTCAATAATCAAAGGACCGTGGAGGTGCTGTGGTGCTGCAAAAAACAATTCTAAGTATTGTTATTATTTATTTTGGTTTTTAAATGCGTAGGGTTTGGGTTAATGGCAAAATGACCTCATCTGTAGAGCAACCACCTCTAATCAAGACATCTTTCATGCACAACCACACGTTTAACTGTAACTTTTTGTATTTATCTCACCTTTGATTCGAGGAGATAGAATTTTTCAATTTGTGAAAAGTACAGGTTTACTGTTACCGCCTGTTTCCTGTCGTTATGCTAAGCTGATGGGATGCTGTTTGTAGCTTTCTGTATTTTGTAAAAGTACCAGAAGAACCAAAGCAAATGAACAGAATAGCCATTGTTCAATTCACCATGAATCTCAGTGATCCTGAACCTGTTTCGTATCTGCCTCTTTTCTCCGCTTCATTTTCCTAGGTAGAAGCGGTGTCGCACACTCTCAAGAACCTGCTTCTATCCAGCCCCTGATTTAGTGCCTCTTATTGAGCCTATTAAAAAAGACTCATGCTTGAGAGCGCCGACACCCACTGAGAGCAAACCCGCCTCAAGCAGAAGGTTCCCTGCTTCCCTAACAGCCCCCACCGAGCTTCATGTGTTGACCCACCAGAATCTGGTTCTGTTCTCCACTCTCTCAACCTCCTCACAGTCCCTCACCTCCATCATTTCTAGATCCCTGCCCTGTCTGCTCCCTTTGCCAGAACCACAACCAGTGTCATGGCATGTTGTGCCTTGGGCTTGTTTGGACTTGCTACTGTGGCATCACCTTCCACGACAAAGTCTTGCAGACACAGCAGACCCTAGACTGAAATACACAGAGACGGGGAAGAAGAGAGGGACAGACAGAGAAAGAGAGATCATCCTCCCCAGCAGCAGAGCGATTCTACTGTCCCACAAAGGAAGCCCCCCCCAACTGATCCATTGGGTTGCAGGGGGGGACCCTGCGTGGCCGCAAAGGCAACAAGGACTATGCAGTTGGGACTGGTGGTGCTGACAATGATCTTCCTCAGCTCCATGGGTCACAGCGATGTTCTCAAGCTCTCCAAGGGGAGACGGCAGAGACGGGGTGAGTCTCTCACAGCTTATTTTTATTTCTTCTTTCTTCCTCCTCGGTGCTGCTGGCTTTCATTTCTGTGGTCTGACTCACAGTTGTGGATGTGTCATGAACATTTAACTAGCAAAGATAACAGTTTGTTTATTTTCCCATCATTCTTATTTGTGTTCTCTATGTGGGTTAAGTTCAGTTCAGTGTTTTCGGTGTTCCTCGCTCTTCTTTCTTCCTCCTTTCAAGATCGTGCCTCTCTCAGTTTATGTAAAATTTTTCAAAGCATTAGGGGTGTTTATAGAAATGATTTTGATGGATTACCCCTCAAAGCCATCTCTTTCTGTGCCTGAGTCCGTGGGCACACTATGGCACGAGTACCTGACAGCCCTAAGCTCTCGATCAGTCCGTGCTGCTGGTGTTGTTGCAAGCATTTTTATGACCTCACGCAACCGCAGAGATGGTGCTCAAGCAGACATGCAGCATGTCTCTGACCTCAGTCTCAGCTTTGGAATTATTCTTCCTTTACACACAAGGAGCTTTCAGCCGATGCCAGCCTCAATCCCAGCCTCCGTGAACCTGAATACATATAATACCTCGGCGGGGCCACGGTAACAGAGGCTGTCTTATTGAAATCGTGAACATTTCAATCACAAGGCTCATAGAATGTTTTACAGTAAACACCCACGGACTGTTTACATGCACAATGACCCCACTGTCACAGTTTGTCATGTACCATTGTGATGAGAACAGATGGATTTAGGTCACATATCCATGCTCATCTGTAGCATCACAGTCTCAATGGAGGCTCTCTCTCTTCCTTATGTGGAAGCCGTGTGTAGTTTTTACGCCTCTTATTGGCAGACTTTTACATTTTTAATGCAATCACATTCTAGGTAGGATTTTTTTTCTATACTCCCTCCCGGAATGTAAAGAGCTCATTAAGAAGATACTTCGTCATCTGTGCTTCTTCAGCCTGCATTGTGAGAGAAGGCATATTTAGAGCTGATACGGCTCAGAACTGTAAATCAACTCAGACATCTGGCTCTTTGTGGAGGATGAGGGAATTCATATCTGAGTCTGGTACGACAAGGATTTGAAATGGTGGTGTGTGTTTTTAGACTATGGTAGGAGTACACTTGTTATTTCTTACCTTATATGTTGCAGTTTTCTTACGCATATGTACACATCTTTTCTGACTCACCTCGGTCGAGGCACTGCGGGATGTACGTAAACTGATTTTGACTGGCTCTGGTCGGCTTTCACCCCGTATTGTCTATGTCCGAAAAGAACATCTTTATAAGATCTCCAGCAACAGTTTGAAGCAAACAGTGAGTAAATGTTCCCACAAAGATGTTTGGCTTTGCCCCTTTTGAAGATTAAGCTGTTAGCATTAAAACTTTTCTGTTGGAGTGATGAAGTGCTTGAAGGTTTTTGGCAGTATCGATGGAGATGCTAGAAAAATATTACAGTTAGCTGAAGATCCTCTCATCCACAGAAGGGTAACAGATGGTCCTTTAATCTCCTGATCGAAATTCATATCTGACGGTACTCCAGACTGCTCTGTTGTCTTCCTGAGCCTGACTGGTACTCTCTCTCTCTCTTTATGTCTCCATAGTTAGTACTGAGGGTCCACCATCTTGCCCCAAAGGCTGTGAGCGATGCTCCGAGTATAATGGCTGCATTAAATGTAAGCCGAAGCTTTTCATCTTCCTGGAGCGCAACGACATCCGTCAGATAGGCGTGTGCCTCGCCTCCTGCCCCATGGGATACTTTGGCATGAGGAACCCAGAAGGCAACAACAGATGCAACCGTGAGTTTGGCTTTCTGTGGGCGGTGAGGGCACATTAGTTTTGCAGAAACACATCTGGAATCTTCCAAATAGATGAAGGCCTGAGTTAACAAATCAGACCTGTAGAAGTGTAAACAGTCTGTTTGTCTTTGGCTCATCTTCTCCTGTTTATGTACAATTTGGTTGTTGTTTTTTGTGGAGGAGCAAAAGTGATATCTTGCAAAAAAAGTTTGCTTGCGTATCTAATCTGTTTATTTCTACACTGCTGCACCACATTGTGTGTTCCACAAAGGGAGTTACCTGAATCCGTTGCATTCTCTGTGTTAGTTTAGATATGGCCCTTTATTTTTAAAACCCGTATGAACACCATATAAGAAAAGGAAATTAGTAGGTCTAATTTTGAGAACTAAAAACAGAAGACAATTGCAGACCAAGTCATGCGGCAGAAATGGCTTTCATGTAAAAAAAAAAAAAAGGATTTGAAGCCAGGTATAGTATGCTGGTCAGGTAGGGTATTGATAATTATAATAATAATTTATCCTTTAAAAGCTTTTTTGTAGCCTTAAAAGCTACTAAAATAATCTTGAAGTCAATCCAGAACACAACCAACCAATGAACGGAGGCGATAACAGGCTTGGTTTCCGTTAAAAAACGTCGATTCAGTGCCAGCTGAAGGAGATGAAGCAAATCTGATTTTTGGTGATCATTCATCATAAGTCATAGTATTTGATGTATACTACATCATCATATGATGGACCTGGTTGCCTCTATGAACACATCAGGCCTAGTAGGCTTATCTACAACATAACATTTTCCTTTATATCCTCACCTCTCTCCTGTCAATCCTTCCATCGTTGTGTGAAAAGAAAAAAGTAAAAGTCCCTTAAACCCAGCAAGCATTAGCGGAACTGGAGGCAAAGTCAGAAGACTATATGTTGTTGTGTTAAAAAGCGACCACACTCAACCCCTCATTATTTACTCACAGCAAGCATTCACTGTACTTACCAAACTCATTTGGTTGTTTCTGGGAGAACTGGCCGTGAACATTTAGCTGAGCAGCGCCAACAACTCTGTTTTCCCTTATGTGAGGGCTTAGAGGAGGATTGCAAGAAAATCCCAACAAAAACATTGCTAATGCTTTATTGTTTGCCTGCATTTGTAAGAAAATGTCGGTATCTTTTTTTATTTGGCCCTCACGTGCGACTTTCGTGCCAAGCCAAACTCTGTATTTGTTCCGCTTTCACTTTAGCAGACATCATTATTCTGGTACTTCCTTCATCACAGGCTGTATAAAGTCACTAAATCAAATACATAAAAGTTGTTTTTCGGATTTAATTAGATGGAAATGACTATTTTTGTGATTTATTTTTTATTTTTATTACCTCAATAATTTCATTTAATTATTAGCTTCACGTTAAAATACATCAGAAAGACAGTTTGTAAACAATTCTACAAAATGGACACTCCAACTTATGAAAGAAAATCATAGAATGAAATCATTTGTATCCGCAGGCTCTTGTTGTAATATAAGTTATACAGTCGTGTGTTTAAATGCTTTCCCAGTCTGAATGACTGAGACTTTCTTTTATGTTCATGTATGTTTTGTTTCACATTTTGACATTAAATCAATCCACTTATAAACATTACTGATTAGAAGGAATGGGCTTGTATTTGAAAAACAATCAAAAATGGACATTCATAACCTGGTAGTCAAAGTTTTTTTCAATAATGTTCCCTTTTTGAATGATTTTTTTCAGCCATGATGAAACCATTTTAATAGAAAAAGGAAAACTTGTACAGCTCTATGCCACCTGTGTTTGATTTAGTAAACAACTAACTTGCTAACTTGCTTTCAAATATGTATTCGTCATTAAACTGTTGAGAGATGGAATGAGAAGGAAACAGCATATTTAGTTGCCGTTTAACAGAATTACCGACTAACTTTTAATGGTTCTGTTTACGCTTTCTCCTTCTCCGTGTTGCACGTTGAATTGTTTTATATTTCAGTGGCCAATTGTTGGTTTTATCTTACAATAGGAAAACTTGTGGCTTTGTAGTCGTTGGTACTTTAATACGAGAAAAACCATTGCATTTGAAAAAGGTATACTAATAAAGGTTTGCATAAATGATATCTTTCAACCTACATATTATTATATATTATTAGTTTATATAATCAAAATTTTCCCTAGAGTGCCAACACCTTGTACAGAGACAATTTCATTCACTGATTTCTCTTCATATATGCTGATGCTGAGTATTATTTCTTAACACATTTAAAAAAAAAAAAAAAAAGATATAAGAACTACAAAGCACTGGCAATATCGTTAAACGCGCAAAAAGTCTGATTGGATCATTCCACAGGTAAAGAAGTAAATTGGAAACAGGTGATGGAATTGTGAATGAGAAGGAAAGCGGAGTTTATTATTTCCCCTAAATGTCGGCAATAACTCAAAATCTGTTTCATGGATCTTTTTCATGTGTTATACTCCCATAGAGCTTAATGTGAGGAAGTACTGGATTGATTTTGGGAAAGGTCAGTTAAATATTTCTGAAACTAGGGGGAGCTTTATCTCCAAATTTTTTGTGTAATAATTTATCAACTTTGTATGATTTTGATCCAAATTTGTTGCTTATGAATCAATTCAAGTAAATCATATTTTACTCTAATACTCCGTATTTTACTCCCTAGGAGGATTATTCTTTTTTTTTTCTTTTTAAAAAAAAACGCCGTTTTGGACATAACTTCACATGAATGAGTAGAAATGTATAAAAACAATTAGATTATCAGTCTGAATATAACCTGCCTCAATTATTTATTTTTTTACTGCATTCAATTAGGTTAAAAAATAATTTAAACAAAAATTGAATTCTTATTCTTATTTTTATCGACATCTTGCCTGATGTCGTGACCTTCCTGGATTTGGGTTTGTCATCTGTGCTAACTAGTGTTTTATGTCACATTAACGTAACCCCAGTAATGGTTGTGAAATAATTAACAGTGTAACAGCGATTATTTTTGGTTGATGTTGATGAATAAGTGTTAATTAGACTTTGGCCTTTTTTTTAAATTTAGCCCTGTGTGCTGCTGCATTTCTCCGTCGTCCTACTGTTTGCAGGGAAGACGACTCAATGCCCTCTCCAAATTCTTTGCAGAGCCTTTGTTAGTTTTATACTATCATCTGACTTTATGCATGTCATCCCAGGATGTCTTGTTAGTAACATTTGCCTCATGTTACCGGGCTGTAAGCATATCATGTTGTAAAGAAATTAGTGGCTTTCAGTGGCTTTAGAACAATAATAGGGGAATGCGACGCAAGAACTTAAAGTTCCTGCTGTGGATTAAGTGTTGGATCAATTTTCTGTCCTCGGCATGGGTCCAGCTGCAGAGCAAGCGTTCTTAACGTTAGCACACACGGATCCAGCAGGTCTAGATCCGGCTAGATTTATGTAATAGAAGTGTCGACAGAATTGATTTAGATTTGAGTCTTTTTCATGGAAGCGACCTTTCCAAGTTTAAAGCGGAATGAACCTTTTTAAAATATCTGTTTATAATTACAATCAGGCACTGAGCAGCACAGGAGTCCTGCTCAGCTTTCACATTGAAGTGGACGTTATTAGCCTGCCTGAATAAACAACAGCGCAAGATTGTTATCATTTAAATCTAGGATGGAGCAAAGAGTAACCAGGGGCTAACGTTCTCCTGCCTAAAGTCTTCCTCACTGCCTTTCCAAAAGCACCACTTAACGACCAACAAAAACACACTAATGGAAACACTTGAGTTAACGACAGCTTCCCCCTTAATTCTAACAGTCATTGTGGTTTCTGGATAATGTTACATTCTGAGTCTAGACCACCTGATTAGCTCTGTCCTCTATGGACCTGGCCCATTACGCACAGAATGTGTAATTTTACATCACAGAGGAGAAGCTGCTGACACCTCAAAGAAACCCCTTAAAAAAAAAAATCACAGACGCAATAAAGGAAGGACAACGTCGCTTCAAATACAGTTAATGAACTCCAGGGTTGCTGGCTTATGCCATGTGAACAGTGCAGATTGTTTTCTACGAAATGTACGAAATGAAGTAATCGATAAGAACTAAGAATTGTTTAACTTTTTTTTTTGCCTGGATCCGACCGCTCTTCATCCTGTCGTGTTTTTAAATATTCAAATAGCGATGACTGGAAAAGTTGAAGCTTTTAATGTGCCAGAAATCCGCTGAAGCCTTGCAATCCTGGCTGCACTAATTGCCACCCACCTTCCAAAATAATAAGGCCCGTGGTTAGGTGTATGAACGTTTTTTTGTAGAAAAGTGTTACTTCGTGTAAAAAGACTCCATGTTGTTCAGTAACAAATAAAACACAGAGAAAATGACATCACCCCTGTCCTCTCAAGTGGCAACCATCTGCTCTCTTTGACCAAAAACACACTGGATTTTACATTACAGGAGAAGAGAGTTGTTTTTCTGCTGGATAATTTCTATCATCATCATCATCATCATCATCATCATCAGACTCACTGTGACTGATCTGATCCTCTCATCTTTTTGTCTCTCCTGTGTCTTTCAGAATGTAAAATAGACAATTGTGAAGAGTGTTTCAATCGAAATTTTTGCACAAAATGTAAGGAGGGCTTGTATTCACACAGTGGTCGATGTTATGTCAGCTGCCCTCCAGACCAGCTCACAGCCAATGACACAATGGAGTGTATCGGTGAGTGACCTTTAACCCTAAGCATTTACTCGTTTCAGTTCAGCCACTTAGTCTACTTTTGAGAACGGATGAATTACCCTTCATGTCGCTGAAGCAGTTGACGGTTTTTTTTCCCATTTTTATTTGAGCAGACAATTTAGCTGATCAGCCATAACATTAAGACCACCAGCTAAATTTTATAAAGTACCCCTTATTGCTGCCAAAACGGCTCTGTGGAGCCCCGTGTGTTCTGACAGAGGGCTGGCGTTGTCTTTTCCAGAAATTTCTGTGAATGTATCGGAGACTCTCCACGCGTATCAGTGAGGCAAAGTTGCTCGGATCCTCTTGATTGCCCATTTTCCCTGGTTGCATTACGTCAACTTAGAGGACAAAATGCTTGGTTGTCTGGTCTGAACAAAGCGCAAATAACTCTTTAGAAACATTTACGAGACCAATTGGTTTCTACCCTTTTTATATTCTTTTTGATGTTATTGTTAAAAATAACATGGAAAAATCCCCGGGAACTTGAACTGACATTTTTGCTTGAGTTGCTGTTGTCCTAATTTGACCCTGCTGATCCAAAAGACAGGAGATTAGTGTGATGCTAAAGATGTGGCGAGTGCTGCTTGCATTTACTGTACAGCATTCTCCATCTGCCCCTCTCTGGTCAATAAAAGAAGGAAATAAAATTTGCCAAAATAGCTTCCAGATTTGAGAATCACTTAAATTCATTCTTCTGGCCGCAAAAAAACGATAGGGAGGCTGCCAAGCAAATTAAATACTTTGAAGCAGTTTGCCATTTTACGCCCTACCTCAGTCTTTTTCATATTTTATCTACTTAGGTCAGCGCCTCGGAGAATGTGAACTGGGGGAGTGGAGCCAATGGAGTTCCTGCATGAAGAAGAACAAAACGTGTGGATTTAAGAAAGGATCGCAGTCTCGAGTTCGCGTGCCCGTCGTTCCGGCCCACAGCCCAGACACCTCCCTGGCGTTTGTGCACACACAGACCTGCGCTCCACAGACGGAGAAAAGGAAGTGCGTCGTGACTAAGACCCCCTGTGTGAGAGGTAAACGAAAATACACCCACATACTGTTGAGGAAGTTTCTAATCATACCGTTCAAATAATAGCAGTTAGAATCCGATGACAGCACCCGAGATTACAGAGGCAATCGAGTCGGTGTGCTTCATGCCAAGCTTCCACTGGTTGACATGATGACTGATGCAACCATTACTCAACATCCGAAGGCTTGTATTCCCGCCAGCGTGTCTGTGACCCACAGCATGTTGATTGGGTCTGGTTTGGCCTGGCTCACCGAAGGACACAGAATCTCTCTTCTTAGCATATAAACAATAAACTCCATCCATGAGCAGAGGAAGGGCAGGCATTACACTCTGCAAAGCTGGACAAGGATCAGAGTTAGAAACAAGCTATTTGTTCTGAAGACCACTGAAGCATATGGTTTACACTTCCATGACATGTTTGCTTGGGCTTTTATCATCAACACTGCAGCGTTGCTCTCCAGCAAGTTTAAAGTCATTCTTACCAGTTTATAGCCATTATCAACTTTCTGAGAAGCTTATTAGTCACCTTTGGTCTCACTTGCACTAATAAATGTCGGATTTCTCCGATTTGTCTGGAGTTTATAGGATAAATATGGAAAAGAACCCCGATGAAGTTTAATTCTTGAAAAGGTTTTGCCCGTAGTAGTGAGGTCTAGAACTCAAATATGAACCAGCAGTGGTGCCGACATGAGGAAACGTACGAAACACAGAAATAAAACAGAGCTAATTTGAGTTACAGCAGACCTCAAAAGTATCATTGCCAATGAAAACCTCACAGTATAACAGTTTATTTAGCAAAATATGCTATATTGCATTGCATATACTGTTAAAAAGTATTGGATCCCTCTGTTTCATTTATTTTTGAGTGTATATTATTCTAAAACCTGAATAAACGGTGTGAAAAAGTATTCTCTCCCCCCCCCTGAATTTTTATAGCTACTTGTGCCGCTTTCGCAGCAGCAACTGCAACCGTATGTTTCTGAACAATCTTTGCAGAACTACTGTAGTGCATCTTGGAACGTTTGTGGGCATGAACTGTTCCTATCTCAATGGGGTCGCTCCAAATCTTGGATTTAATTACTCTTAATGGACTTTTTTAATGGACTTACTCTTTGGCCTTAGAGCTTTGTCCTGCATCATGACCAAACTGGACCTGAGCTTTGGCTCGAGGACTCATGATGACCTGACATTGTTTTTCAGTATGTAGTAGAGAGCAGAATTCATGGTTCCCTCAATTTTGACAATTCATCCCGGCCCTGAAGAAGTAAAGACATTTCTGTTTTTTGTCCAGTGTTTTCAATACAGTGGATTTTTGATCTCTGACCTTTTTTTATTAAGGTGGGACAGGTCTGCAGTTTCATGAATATTTTCTTTGGATGGTTTTTGATTTCCCAACAAGGCCTCTTGGAGGTTTCAGCTATTTCTGGGCAGATTCACTATTGCACAAAGTCTCCTCCGTTTGTAGATAATGTGTCTCACTGTGGATCTGTGGAATCCCAGAGCCGCCTTATAAACAGCTTTGTGAGCCTTCCCAGAGTGATGCTTTTCAACCACCTTATTCTTCTTCTCTTCTGGAATTTCTACTGAATTTGGCAAAGTGTGCTACTGCTGAACCCGATGACTTCCTGCGATGGAAAATAGTCCATTAAATGAATATTTGATCCAACAGAGATGGTATATTAATCAGGCGTGTGTGCGTCTAATTCAGCTGCAACCAGTTATTAATGCAGTTTGGTACTTATTTACATTTACAGGGCAAGAGGGCAAATACTTTTTCACACAGTCCTGGCTAGTATTAGATAATGATTTTGGTTCTTATCCTTTAAAAGTTGTATTTTGTGGTTTACTCAGGTTGCCTTTTTTTTTCGTATACGAGATCACAAAAATAAGGAATGAACAGGGAGGGGGTCAATACTTTTTCTACGCTCTTTGTACTCAGTACAGGCACCTAGGAAGCTCTAATGGAGCAGAATGGAAAGCCTTTATTGGACAGTGGGACGCTCGGGGTATTTCAGGCCGCGGAAATATTCCGTAACAATATATACATTGTTAAAACTTCTAACAGATCATATGCTTGGATTTATACGAGTAAACAAGAGAAAAGCTTGTTTGCTCCATCACTAACCACTACAAAGGAGCGGTTCCTTCAGGGCCGTGAGCCTGAAGAACAGAACGTGATCTGACAGTGTCCCATCTTTAAGTCAGACAGGGACAGACAGGGACAGTATCTTTGGAGAAATTAAGGCAAATTTACACCACAGTCGTACTTGGGATCTAAGCCTACTTTCTAGGTTCCCATATCTATATCCCCGAATAGTTGGGGTTATTATGGAATCGTAAGGGGGGGGGCTTTATCCACTGAAGTTTTCCGGTTGTAATATCTCAACCGTTGGACCGATTTAGTCCAAATTCAATGCATGTGAATGAACTTGAGGAGATCCATCCATCTTATTTTAGTCTCATTGTTCATATTTTACAGGTAAATTTTATTTCTACAAAAAAAACAACACTGTTTTTCCAACACAACTTCCTAACCGTTTGTCAGATTTAGCCAAAATTTAATGCATGTGAATCAAAGCGAGGAGATTTATCGCCTGCACGATCTAATATATCTCATATGGGAGATCTATCTCACACACATATCTCATATTTCACTACGGGGATGTTGTTCTGTTTTGTTTTTGCGACATAGCTTCACATTTCATTGGACATTCTTACAGAAAGGAACTGATGAATCACAGAAGACTTCGTGGTTTGTCATGAAGGACAGTTTAAGTTCAGCACTCTTGTGAGAAAACAGGAAACATACTGTACACACAAGATATAACGCATAGGAATACATGTTCTGTGAGGTAATTGTGGGGTGATGGTTCAATGATCAGTGGACTGGTTCCTGTGGCTAAGCTCACGCTGTACAAAGAGTGCGGCTGTCAGTGCATCTGTGGGAGTCGTCTGGCAGAGGGGCTGTGTGAAACACCGGGGGTAGACGTTGTATATCATTAGTGATTTATTGGTCCGCACTTCGCACGCTTTGTGTTGATTTGGCTACATGTTCTTTCTTCTCCTCTTTCTGAAACTCAATAAAAGAGTCTCAAATGAAAACAGAAAATGTTGGTTACTGCATTTTTTAGGCAAAGTTGTTTAGTTTGGATGGAGAGGAGGAACAATCAAAGCTGTCATAAACTGATGAAGGCCCCCCTCCCTTCTCTCTCTCTCTCTTGGCCGCAGGAGTAATTAAATCCTTTTACAGTAAGCACATCGACTCAGATGCTGCAGAGCTTTTGATTGAGGACCTTAACTTCTCAGGTTTCTCTCTCATTCATCGCGCCGGACTGATGTATAAACAATTTATTACTGCACAATATTAGGTGTCGGATGAATGCTGGTAGTAAAAGTCAAGTCAAAACACGGTGAAAACCCTCTCTTTACATTCTTATGCATACATTTTTATGTATTTCTAAAAACATTTCTATGTATTTAGAAAGATTTGCCAGCTCACAAAATGACGTCAGCAGTTTCACATTAAGGATTTTTCCAGGAAAGAGTAAAGTTTTTTTTAATCACTTTATTGAGAATTACTGTTCCATTGGATGGGATTAAAAAGTTGTTGTGTTATTTTGCGTTATAACAGTTTTTTTTGGCAGGGAAATAAATAAGTACCAACAGCTATTATCCCATAGCTACAGAACAACATGGCACGCCGTAAGCCCTACTCTTGCCAACTGTTTAGTGAACACTGTCCAATCCTTGTCATGTCTTCATGCTTTTTCCAGGATTCACTGAGACTCTCAAAGCACAGGATCATAACAAACATCCTCCATCTTAACTGCCCCCCCCTCACATATACAGAACCGAATAACCCTGCTGCTGTATGACACAAGAAACAACATCTATCTAACGGCTCCTCATGTCCTTTCAGGCCATTATTTGGCCCTAGACAGTGTTTAACTCATTATGCCAGAAGTGATTTGAAAATGATTTATGTGACATAAACTCGTGTCACTTGACTGTCCTGAATGTTTGTACGGTTTCAGCAAAGGTTACATTTTCTAAAAATCAGCCGCAGATTTAATCTCTCTCTTCTCCTGCGTTAGCCTCTCGGTGAAAACATCCAATGGTGTCAGGGGCTCTAAGGATTACTTTGACGATGAGTACATGCTGATGTTTAACACGTATAACATTTAATAGAACATTATGATCTGGTGGGGCGAGCTTACAGGAAGAATTGGACACAAGTGCAGCTGAGACGGACGATTTAACGGAGATTTTGTTAATTTTCACGTCATTTGTGAACAAGTACTTGCCGAATTAGAGCTGTGACCTGGTGGAAAAATTGAGTTATCACTAAAGTTGTTGTAATTTA
The DNA here is from genome assembly GCA_037951165.1 of Lophius americanus. Lineage (NCBI taxonomy): Eukaryota > Metazoa > Chordata > Actinopteri > Lophiiformes > Lophiidae > Lophius > Lophius americanus. The sequence continues at coordinate 1,057,422 of JBBDHG010000092.1, forward strand.
TCCTGAGGGGAATCATTTATATGTATTATTGAACACTTCAGGATGTAATAACACAGTTATAACCTCTTTATTAAAACCCGGGAAAATGAGTTATCCGCTTCCTGGGTTTAGGGCTGGGTTTCTGGGTTTTAAGCTCAAGGACCCTACAACATGTGGACCGCAAGGGCGGCCTGGCGGATGAAACCGCCGACCTTCGCATTAGGGGGGACTGCTCTTCCTCCTGAGCTACAGGCGAGCTACACCCAACACCAGAACAGTGTAATGTAATCCAATACAGTAATAGTAGTCTGTAAAATCTGCCTTTACAAAGATATTCCACCTTAACTGATGCTGTCAGAGACTAGAATTTGTATCAGAGATGGTTTATTAAACTGCAGGCCATAATACTTGTGAGTTCATGAATGAGTGTGCGTGCTTCTACACGTCTGAACCGGGTAACTCCTGTTTCTCCTCTTCTATAAACTACACAAATGAAAATACCGAATCCAACCAACGTCATTCATCATCCACTCTCCTTCATCAGATCCCAAGTTATTCATTTTGTTTAGACCAATCAAGGCAATTCCACATATAACATTCGACGGTGACGGACGTCTAACAAGAGTTTATTTAATAAATATTGCAAATTAATCATATTTTCCACCAACTCTCATTTCAGAGAGGAAGAATGAAGAAGGTCGACAACAAGATGGCAAAAAAAGGAGAGACAGGGAGAGAGCGCGGGGACGAGGACAAGACAGCAGAGACGGAGCAGGAGGAGGGAAGAGAAGACGAGGCCAGAGCAGGAGCACCACTGCTCCCAGTTTCACGACCAGCTCCTTCTCCTAAACACTATTGATTGCTGGATGGGGCCGAGAGAAAAGTAGAGATAACGCCTCAGCCAGCAGCACCGGTTCAGAGACACGGATCAGAGCCATGAAGGAACGGATAAATGCTGCTATGCATGTGGGAAATGCAAAGAGAACTGGAGGACTGCTGCAACGCAAAGGGCTTCCCAGAGCTTTTTTGAATAGGTGAACATATCTGGAAGATCCTGGTGTCTCACTGATTCTTGGACTTTCTCACTGATTTTCATTCCACTCTGATGATCACTGTTGAACTGCAAAGCCACACCTAAGGCTGTGGTTGGACATGGATTGCGTCATCAATCATCCTTCTGACTTTTTTTTTTTTTAAAGAGGAACAGATTCTTGCAGCGTTCGAGCTGGGATCTGATTATGATGGTCTCTTCAGCCTCCCTCCGTCTATGGCGTATTTCCTTCCAGTCCAGTCTTAATCACAATTACTTCTCGTTTGTGAAAGGTCACAGATCTCCACAGCCACCGCGCCCGATGTCAAGACGACGAATATGTATAATGTCTTTGTTTTCCTTGTTGTGAGATGAAACAAAAAGAGAGGCACTGGAAATCATTTGCAGATGTTGAATATAGAAGGTCCCGTATTAAATAGACGGAGTAGAGAGGAACTGCCGGGAGCCCGGCTCCCCCTTCTGCCATGTCCTGAATCAAACGTCTGTCATTTGACACCGTTGCTGTTTGTGTCAAATTAAAGTTGCTGTTGGTAATTCTGCAAAGACATTGAGTTCTGAAGACAGAAATATCTGCATGTGTACAAGGTTGCATGTAGGTACCTTTTGCATATGTAAACTCGTGTGTGTGTGCTGGTGTTTGTCTTCACACACAGTCTGTGTGCTTTCCACGGAGCCGTTTCGCCATCAAGCTTCTATTTTGTGCAGATATCACTCTCATAGACTGGTTAGAAGAACAAATATAAAGGAAATATAAATGCACAATGATATATCAATTATGTAATGTATGATGTAATAAATCAAATCATGGGTGGCTGAGTGACCACGTCTGTTTGCAACAGGGTCTCAAAGATTGTACACAACTATAATTTGTCCTACTATTCCGAACAATCACAGGCTTTTATGCATATTCCAAAGCTGGCTTCCTGAAATTGCAGAGAAATGTTTTCCATGGGGAACATTTACGCATTGCATTATTAATTCATAATATGGATTGTGATCGTGACTATGTCGAACCGTGTTTATCCTCAAACATAAGAAGTATCATCATGTATGGCTGACTCTGTGAACGCCTGAATAAAGTTCAGATGAAGCTGATGAAACTTGTCGTACGCTGATTTTCTAGTTTGTTAGTTTGATTTCATTTTGACCGATCCTGGTGATATTGTGTTACATATTTGCGGAAGGGAATTTCATATTCAAGGAATTGGAGCCAGATGACGATCGCAGAGCAAGAGTTGGTTGCAATTTCATCATTTAGTGAACAAATACAAATTATGAAAAACTTACACAAGGCAGTGGAAGGCGAAGGGTAGAATAAACAGACGCCAGAACGGTCGAATCCAAAGTTGAGAGAGCAAAAACAGATATTCAGAAACAAAGGCAAGAGTCAGGAAAATCTGCACTTGGACTCCAACATAACACGCAGTTCAAAAAAAAGAGCTCAGGAGGACAGGCATGAAAACGCAATGATGGGTATCTCTGGAGGAGAGCCTGGAGTCTGAGCACACAGGTGAGACAGGCAGTGAAGGTGTGACTGGAAATCTAAGGTGTGGACTGGCGGCAGGGCAGCAGGACTGGGAGTTTGTGACACAGTAGAACAAATGGTGGAACTAAATAAGCATGAGGTTGACGAATCCAACAGGAGACTTCTTACGGGCCAGTATGAGAGGATGTCTGCAGAATGGCTACTGTAGTTAGATGGACCGCTAGAACCGGTGTCTGCTGTACCTCACGCTGAATGGAGAGGAACAGGAGAAGTCTGGATGGCAGGCTCAGCCCGCACAAGCTGGAGATCAGGTTGGCATGGTCGACAGGAGTTCAGAGAGTTCCAGCTGGGCTTCGGGAATGTTATCGGCAATCGTTGACCGGTCGCTGACAGGCAGCCAATGGGCGGAGGTCAGTCGGACCACCAGCTGTGACCGGTTACGACTAGTAGTCCTCAACAGGGTTTGTCTGTGACACTGGGCTGAAGGAGGTGGAGGCTGTTGCGTCTGTGGCGCGGCCTGTGGCTTGGACAAATAGCGAACTGTGAACAAAGCTAGGGAGCGGCGGGTAATAGAGTATTCAGGGTCTTCTTTCCACACAACAAAGAGCTTTTTTTTTTTCAAACACTTGTTCTTTATTTGAGTTTAAATCTGCCCAGTGGCTCCGGGGGGACTGGTGCTGTGATCACGGTCGGCACTGGACAGTTTTTACAGAGAACCAGAATTGAGGAAATGGTTGCGGTTTGATCATTTCCAAGAATTTATACAAATAACGAAACGCCTGAAGAATTTAGTGACGTGCAAGAGAGTGAGAAAGAAAATAGAGCTGTTAGAAAACCACGCAAAAAATAAATGGAAATAATAAAAGGAAGTCAACAAATTAAAGACAACAAAAGTTGGGAAAGGAGTCAAAAGTTTCCAACTGAACTGTGACCATAACAAAACATTGTAACTTTATATTTGGAATCTGCACATCCCGCAAGTTTGGATTACTCGTCATTTTTCAGCGGTTTTTAACTCCATATAAATTTGTTTAATTCATCTAAATAAACTTGTTTACAGACTGTCAAATTGTCTGACCACATTTGCTTTTATTTACTCAGGCAGAAATGACTAACCTCACGAGCTTATTAACATAAACAATAGAAAAAAAACGCCGAATCTTTCATTTAAGCCCGCAGTTAATCAGAATTATTACGAATCAGCAATTTTCTTACAGAAGAAAAAAAACATGAAACGGAATCATCCATTCATTTTAAGCAAAACCCACGGATACGGTCAATTCTGGAAAACACTTAAATTTACTGGGCCTTCGGAATTTTATCAGGAATGAAGAAGAAAAAGAGAAAAATCCGGCGGTGGAGCAAAATCACCTCCAGTCCTCACTAGTGAGGCGACGGCCCTCCTTGGACTCCAGGATGCCATTTTGGGAGGTGATGGTCATCCAGTCATCACCAGCTAAACGCTGGCGCCTGGGAAGGGGTCGAGACAGAAATAAAAACTAATGGTGTGTCATAGCCAGAAAGGAGGCGGTATACCATGCCTTGGCCCTGCTACAAAACAGCCGTTTCTCATTACACAAGGGAGGGCAGGGGGAATGGCCGTAAATTACAGATCCATCGCTCTTCCTGGTCATAACTTCTTACCCGGGCTCCATTGGATTCACTTTCTTGTTTCTGACTTAGAATTCAATGTGTGTATGGAAGTTTATGGGCACCCTTGATTTGCCAAGATCCATAACAATGGATGATTAACTGGGTTTTGGCCGTGAAGGTACAAAGCATCACATGGATAAAGAACAGCAGGTCCATGTTTGCTGGAGATAGATCCCTAATTCAAATGTAAGACCAAGCCTGAGATATCCTTCTCAGATTGAAGGATTCATCTTTAATTATTCTAAAATGCCCTGACTGTCCTGCAATGATGCCTCAGGTGCGAAAAAAATGTGAAAGTAATGTGGAGTTGAACCAAAAAGTGACTTTATAATTGTATTTATATCATTTATTATTATTTACTTGATTTTTAAAAAATATTATTTCGGACCTGATTTCATTGTTATTCATCTAAATTGACTTTTTTTTTTTTTTTTACCTTTTCTTCATTCTACTCTTTTAACATTTAACCATCTATTTATAAGCATTTTTATTTTGTGCAATTTGTCACCTAGGTGAGATTATTTTATCATCAGGAGTATTAGTATTCTTATTTTCATTAATCTTAAATTGAAAATTTGAATTCCACTAAGTTTTCTCTGCCTGCATTAGTCTCCAAATGCGTCTCAGTATTTTTCCTTTAAATCTCTACTTCTTCATTTAACTTTTTCTCTTCTGTTTGTCAATCGCATGCAAAGCACATTGAATAACATTTGATTTGTTTTGAAAGTAATGTATAAATAAAGTTTGATGGATTGATTGCCCCCAGTGCAAAGGGCTAATACAATCCCACTTAATTATCACAGTGATTATTCAAGTTATAATTGATTATACGGTCATTCAACGCCGTTGACCTGTTTTGTATTACAGCAGAGAATTTGTTAAGTCTCGGTAAATAATCCCAAAAGATATTAATAGAAAAATAAAAATATATTAGCAGGGCCTGAAATTCTAAATCTGCTTTTTATTCATTATTTCTGTGATCAGTCTCAAAGTAAAAAAAGATTCAGTTTGTCAATTCTATTATCGCGCATGACTTCGGTGACATAATTCTGGTTCAGAAATCTCCTCAAGAACTTTTGAAGAAAATGGGATACAGGTGGAGTCACAGCAGCATCTACTGGCCTCTTCCACTCAGTATAGTTAGTAAAGTTGAAAGTTTGACGTCTCTGGTATCCTGTTGATCCGTGATGAGTTCCACCACAAATGCTCCACAGCTGTGTCATCGCTATATGGCCGAAGATCTGAGAGGCAGGATCTGGAAGTCTACAAAGAGAAAAAGATCCTCTTGGATTAAAACCTGTTCCACAGGATTATGCATGAACCATGTCAGCCTGGCATGTATTTGATCTGCAGCCTTAATCGTAATGGCAGAACTATTTCATATTTTTGGGGAAGCCAACACTTTGTAGGAAAAGACCAACAAAAGCTGATGGGAGCTGAAAGGCAGAAGTTGCTCGAATTTGAAATAAATGAAGCGTGATGGTGGTGAAAAGAGTGCAAAACTGGCAAACCTGCTCTCAATGTTTACCCTCAGTTCCAGACATGTTTTTTTCCCCTCTTTTCTTTCCTCTTCTCTTCTCTTCTCTTCTGTACTCTTCTCTCTAATTTTGGCAGAATAAAGCGAGAAACAGTGGGGATTTCATGGAATAAACAATGATGCAACACGTAATTACCTTATAATAAGCAGTTGAGCACCTGGGATGTAGCTTGTTTAAATCAAACCAGAGGTGTCTGAGAAAGGGGCCAGAAATTCCTGATGCAGGAGAAACCAGGTTGAAAAAAGATGCTTGAAGCATCAGTAGACATGGCAGTTGATGTGCAGCGCTACCCTCTGGAATCAGGCGGTACTGCATGGGTGGAAACCTGGAACAATTTGAGGTGGCATGTCTAATTAGGGTAAGTGTAAAAGAAAAGAAATAAGTGCTGTGAATGTTTGGCTGTTTCTGAAATGGTCAGACAATTTTACATGATTATTCTAAATAGCTGAGGTCTCTGCTGCAAAATAGTTTTAACAAATCATTTCCACAATAATGAGAGTATTTTTATTGTATACTGTATTTATATACACTACTGATGTAAAATTAGCCTTTGAAAACGATAGAATGAAGTAAAATAACAGAATACAAATAATGTGATAATAAGAGAGAACGAACAAGAATAATGTCTAAAACATTGAATTTAAGTTTGTTTGTTTCGTAAATCTATTACATTTCTTTTCATGTAAAGGGTCAATTTTTGTTGTTGTATATCTGTAGTTTTCCTGTCCTGTCATGAACAGCTAATGTGAAAAAAGAAATCTGATTATTTTTAATTAATGCAGAAATATACGTAGACCCTGATTTTTATTTCATTATTATTATTATTAAACTTAAGTTTAGGGAACTTCAACATAATCTTAATGTACTCGTGGATGTTTGTTAATTTAGGCAAAATGCATGCATGAATAAAGTTAATACATTTCAAATTAGTTATTTCCTGTATCTAAATATTTCATTTTGACATGAAAAAAAACAAATTGAAGATTCAACTTGTAATTGAATGGGTAATTCCAATACGTTGGGTCTAATTATTTTTTCATGGGGGTAAATTCTACTGTATTTAACGAATATCTGGGAAAAAGGAACATCAGAATTATGTTTTAAATCAAGATTTTAGATGTAGAGAAAACAGTAGCAGGACTAAATAACATTTTCCATTCATTTATTTTATGTTTTTCCGCGAACATAATGCAGATTAGGGTTTTATTCAGGGTTTATGGTTGCAGACAATTGCAAAGACAGAAACAACCACAAGAGGGCGCCAAATCCACATAAAAAAATCCTCACTCTTCAAACTAGCCACTGACTGCACTTACAGATACATGGAAAGACAGGCCTTACCTCTCTTCATGCTATTTTTTGCTGGGTTGTTCACGAGTTCATTTAAGGATCAACCACAATTTGGCGACCCAAATAATAAACTGTTGTCTTTTCCAGAAAACTGTCAGAATATTTTTTTTGTTATCTTGACAAAGATCGCCACAAAAGAGCAAAACAATGAAGAAGTGGATAGAAATGAATTCAACCGCAGCATCTGTTGCAGTGTATCATTGACTTGACCCGCATTTTATGATTAATTTATGTTTGTATGTTACAGGGAGGCACATTTTTCTTCTTTTTCCATGCGTCAGCCACAGAAAGTTACTTTTACAATTTCAAACTCTACCGGTGTTCTTCCTGAACTTCTGTTAGTCAATGTCTGACTCTAATTTCCATCCCTGATTGTCACTTTGTACGACGGCTTTATTGTTTCTGTGGCATTTTTATGGCAAGAACAACTTCCGGGAAAAAAAATACTTTAGAAATCTTGATGTTGGAGAAAATTAGGAAGATGATGAAGAAAAGCATCAAATCTAATTATTTAAATCCACATATTCACAGCAATATCAATAAATGAACGTGCATTTTCTATAATTTCTTAAAAATATAGATGTTTTTATTTCAGTCTTAGGAGAGAAATAAGATCAGGCCTTTCCAAATAGCCAGGAGAGTTACTCTTTGTTTTTGTTTTTGTACCTTAGCTTAATCTTACTGATGATTTGAATCTTAACATCAATCAAGGTTAAAACTCTCCTATAACATTTCACACTCCAAACATCTTATCTCTAAGTAACTGTTCTAACAGAGCTGCCCAGCTGAGTAAAACTGATATAAAATGGCAATAAAACCTCATTTTATTCTTGTTTTCAAAAGCATGTATGCTCACAAAATTGTTTAATTCAACTTTTACCTCTGATACACCTGTGATTATTTCATGCAGATTCAAACATATCCTCCAGTAGAAATCGTTTAATCTAGAATATTTTAATTCTACTGACGCAGAAATTAAATCAGGGGCGCCTTTAATTTCCCAACAACAGCTTTGGTTGATGTTCACAGTTGGCTAGTTGCTGTTTACTCTCCAAACAATCACTTCTGTAAAATCACTCAAATATGATCGTTCAGCTGTTTGTCTGTTCTTGAACTTTTTCTATCCTCCTGTTTGCAGTTGAAATCCTCCCGTCTTAAATGTTCAAAATCTTCGCCCTATTTACATACATTCACTCTGCGTAGGGAAATAGGGAAAAAAAAGGACAAAATGTGTGTTTTGTGCTTTTTTCGGTCACCTTTTGAATATTGCCCTGTTTTATAATCATCATCGCTGGCTCCCTCAGAATTTTCCAGATGCGCAACACGTAAACAAAAACATTCTTTTGCTTTTAAACAAAACAAAAATAGCATTGGAAAAAAAAAAAAGAAGAAAAAAGAATCTGAGATGAGATAATAATCGACTGAGATAAACGACTTCCCTCTTCCAGAGCAATGAATGTTCTGCTGCATGTACATTTAAATCATTATATTTTATGGTTTTTCACCAGAGCCATTACTGAGGGCAAAGCTGGAAACCCCAGTCAGACAACAGATGTGACTTATGCACACATACACATATCTATATATGTAGATAAATATCCATTTCTAGTCTGAACTGTTCAATAAGAATCAAACTCCAACCTTTTACACCATAGAATGTGTGACATGTGGAGTGCCGTCCCGGGGAAAATGCTTTTTCTGCGCTCACATCTTTGACTGCACACTGATGACAATAAGTTGTTTTATTTTAACTACGATTTGTTTTCATCACACCCCTTCTGCACTATTAAACAGTCCACTCAGATGCCATCCGGAAATATGCGGCTGTCGTCTGTTATCTCCAGTAAAAGGAAGGATTCAACGGAGGTTGGCTCAAAAGAGACGGATGCATCCAACCCCGAACTTCAGAAAAACAAGGCCTTGTTTTCCTGCTAAGAGTGCTCATTACAAGACAGTATGTGAGCTTCCCGCAAGCAAGCGCAACTCGCTGACCTCAGAGGGGGAGTGAATGGAGAGGATGAGAGCTCGGGCCAAGCCACAGAGACAGACTCCGAAGCTCGCCAACAAGCACCAGCCCCGTGAGTGTCAGCTTGGGACACAGATGCATGTTTCTTTCTTTCTCCATCCACAGACGCGGGGTCTTTCTGCACAGAGGGACGCGCTTACAGTTCTGTCCCTGTTTTGGTGCAGGGCTTCAGGAACACGACAAGTTTGGAACAAATTGATGCAATCAGCAGATGAGTATCTCTTGTGTACCCGCTGGGCATAGGGAATACCCAACTGCTCTGAAACCGTACAGGCAGGACTTTCTCTGGAAAAAGTAGCGCTCAGTTAAAGGTCCGGTGTGTAAAATGCGGCCAGGGGGAGGCGCTGAGATCTCCCTCCCTCCCCTTCTCTGCTGGCGTCTGGCGGTCGAGCCGAGTTGAATCCTCCGGGTTGTCGGAGGAGGCGGCCTCCTTCCCTGTGGGGCTGCTGTGAAGGAGGCCGTTGGTTCAGAGCCTGCCGGGGGATAAAACCTCTAAAAGTAGAATGGTGGCGTAGAATGTAGAAGGCCACTGCTTTCTCTTGTTGTAATAATAATTCTGTTCCTCAGTGGGATTTCTCAAAACACATCAAGGTCTTAAATCTGTACCAACATGGCGGCCTCCAGAAGAACCCGCTCTCAAGAGATTAAATAAAACAACAACAACAACTTTCAGCTGAAAGTACACACCGAAAAATATAGTTGTGAAGATCAGAATTCAATTCTATTTATTCAATAGATACCCCTAAATACCCCCTAAATGTTACAATCTGGACCTTTAAGGCAGTAAGAAAGCAAACCAGAAGATTATTATGTCACTACGGTGGGTGGAATATACATATATATATATATAAATAGAGAGAGAGAGAGAGAGAGAGAGAGAGAGGGAACGTATCAAATTAACTCTTTATCAAATAGATTCTATCTTATATCAATGATAACATATTTTGTTGTTTTTCTAAATAGTAAAAATACTGAAGCTTCAAAATAATATTGAAAAAAACAAAAGCTAACTTGTCTACAATCACATTTTAGATCATTTTGTATACTTACCTCTGAGTATTTCATCTATTCAATAGTCTTTCAACTAGGTTATCAAATGGAAAAGTCTTGATATTTGAGTGAACCTGCAACCTGGCAGGATCTCAATCTCCGGTTCTGCCTCTGCATCAGCCCGTTCCCCAGCTCGTCCCCCCCCCCCCCCCCCCCCCCCCCCCCCACTTGACGTTAAGTAGTCACTGAGTCATGCTGAAGTACCGATGAGTCTATCATTTCTAAGCCATTTGGGGTTAGTTCACCTAAGTCTGCTGAGGTTACATACTACGGACATGACTGTGGTCGACCGCCGCACTCTGTCATGTGAACACCTAATGCTATACTGAGCGCAGCCCGCAGGACCTTGGCGAATCCAGGAGGGTTTAACTTCCTGCCGTATGACAGCTGTGGCACAAATTCAGACACTACATAGAATATATTTATAATAAATGAATGTGAACTGATATGTTTTATCACTTCCTGGATCCTTTTTTAGGCCTGGTCTTCATCGACGGCGCATCCTTCATGGATTACGATGGACACGCCTTCACAGACTGGGATGCAGCCCATGAATACGGGACACAGCCGATGACCACGGCTGACGAAGGCCAGGCCGCATAGTCTCGTAAAAATTGCGACGACTCTTCCTGTTTTTGCTCTTGAGTCAAAAACTGAGCCTGTTGCCTAGCAACATCAACAGTTACGCCACAGCCGATGTTTAGCATTATAAGATTTTAGCATCATAAGAAACCGCTTGTTTAACCTTCGCTCATCACCTGTTATGCAGCTTATGTGGCGTCCAGTACGCGTGATGTTTAAGGAATAATGCAAAAAATCACGCCGGTATGAAGAAATCCAGATCCTCTGATGAGTACGATCGATATAATAGTCACTTTTTGACAAACATCCTCTCAGACGGTACTATTCATTCTGGAAACCATAGTTCTGAGTTAAATCACACATATATATTTATATATATTAATATATAAACCCCAGAAAAGTCAGGGATTATATGGAAAATGGTTAATATCGCTGCCGTGTAGATTTTCAACACTACATAAGGGTTTACCTCATAAAAGTTTCCAGGCCACCATTTCTCCTCCGTTGGTACGATTCAGTCCAAATTTGATTCTTATTAATGGACCGAGTAGATCTATCCGCCAAATATCATATTTTACCCTAATAGTTCATATTTTACTCACTAGGGGGAGCTTTATTACAAAAAAAGGACTGTTTTTTGTACATAGCTTCTTATTCTTTTACTCTGATTTAGTTCAAATTGGGTGCGTATGAATAGATTTGACGAGATCTATCTAGAATTTATCATATTCTACTCTAATATTTTATATTTTACGCACTAGAGGGATTTTTTTTTCTCCTTTTTTTAACAAAAAAATCTGTTTTTCAGGCATAACTTCCAACCATTAATCCGATTAAGTGTAAGTGTGGTGGATGTGAATCAACTTCAGGAGTTCTGTCTCGTACAGTATATCATATTTGCTCACTCGGGGATTTTTAATCACATTCAATTTGAGGAGTTCAATTAGGGGGGGGGGGGGGGGGGGGGGGGGGGGCGTTGATACAATGCAGGTGATTGGGGGCTTTTTGGGGATACACCCTTGCTGACACCAATCTGACCTCAGCGTGGTTCCAGTTTTGCTTTAATAGTCAAATAATGACTGTATTTTAGAATATTAAACGTTTACCGCTGTTTCTATCCTACATGAGGAATCTAATATTCCATTTGAATCAAATCCCTACACCTGTTGAAACTCACACCCAGGAAAAAAACAGTTTAAAGTACTTTTGTTCTAATAATGACTTTCACAACCCAATGACCTGGACTACCAGGTGTGTCAGCTGCTACCTGTCCCGCCTTCAAGGAGTCCCTGGGCATAAAGACAATCCTGCATTAGTCTGAAATGAACAAACACTATTTTAAGTGCTGAAAGTCATCATGTAAGTAGGGAGTTATATCATGATTATTGTCTGTTGTAGCTGGGATACATGGGAAACATCAGGCGGCAGCAGGAACAGTAACACGGTGTCACTGACTCATGCCATGTTGAGCTTGTCTAGACATCATCATACGCGACATGACCTCAAGTTGTTGCAACACTCCCTACTGCTGGTTCAAGCTGGATCAGGGTGGATCCTCTTATTATGTCTGCGATGATGTTTGACTAATGAAAAACAGCAGAATGACCCTGCGTTCATTAATCTCTCATTCAAATAGATTAACGGCTGCAGGTGGATGGCTTTTGGTTTTTTTAGGAAGATTCCCAACTGGGTGAAAGAGATGTTTAAATGGCAGGAATGGAACTGAATAAATGTTTGGAATGTACATTAAACTTGCTTTGGAATCATTTTAAACATTAGGGAAAAATATTAGGAATGCAATTAATGCAATTAATAATATCTTATTTGTATAATAAATTACTTTTGCAACTTTTGCAGTAAGCAACTTCATTTTTCAAAGTCAGAAAATATGTAAAAACCTTGAATTTTACTTTGAAAACAAAAACTTTTGGAAATTTTGGAAAAAATGTTTGGAAAATTGAATGGAAAATGACCGTAATGTTCCAAGCGAGTTTCCATTATTGTGAAAGTATAATTCTGTTTGAATCACAAATTTTACAGTAAGAAAAACTACTTAAGCATTTAGAAGGAGCATACCGTTGTTTCTAGGGTGAAAAGATGCTAAAAATTTAGTATATATTCATGAAATAATATTGAATTCAAGGTCCGTCTCCCGTCTAATTTCTTCCAAACTAAAAAAATTTTAATAAACTTTATTTCGGTGGCAGCAGGTACATTATCCAAAGATTTCTTCTAATTCAAACTGTCAACCTTCAGTGGGTATACGTGAGTTTAAGCTTTGATTTTATATCTGTGATCCCTGTGAGTCTGATTGTTGCTACAGATTCTCTGAGAAGATCCCAGGATTCCTTTAAAGAATGTCTTTTTGAAACTCACTTCACTGTTATGGCTTTTGGTTCTTCTTTTATCCATCCATCAATTTTCTCCCGCTTATCCAGGTGTGGGTTGAGGCTAAGAAGGCTATTTCAGGTGTACTACTCCCCGGCAACACTCTCCAGCTCATCCTGTGGGATCCCAAGTGGTTCCCTGGCCAGATGAGATATGTAGCCCCTCCACTGAGTTCTGAGTTTACCCTGGAGTCTCCTTCCAGCTGGATGTGACTGAAAAACCTTGGAGTTCCCCGTGGATGTTTGATCTCCTCACCTTTTCTCTAGGGCTGGACCCAACCACCCTTTAAAGGAAGATCATCTCGCCCGCTTACATCCTCGACCTCATTCTTTTAGGGCACATCCCAGCGTATAGGTGAGGGCTGGAACTCTATAGCATATTGTTATTGACATTTCTATATCCCCATGCGGTTGTACATTATTCCTGGCCGACTTGACTCAAGTAATGTTTCATGTAATTGTTCTACACATATAGAATAAGTCCCCTCATGTTTTTTTTTAGTCGGAAATTAGGAAAACTACAATGTCCTTTCCTGTATGTTGTTAGTAATTAAATCTATCATGTGTGGTGTGGTCTGCACCCCAAGCAGACTCTGAGGAAATCTGCAGAGAGTCTGCACGAGACCTCTTATAGAGAGGATGAAATGTGGGTTTGAGCCGCCCTCAGTACTCACAGACTTCCACGGAATGCACCCGCAAAGTCCACAAGTCTGCAAAAGCGATGAATTCCGGCCATTTGGTTTCAGTCTAATTCTCTAAATGCTTATGGAAGGTGCTTCAGTGCTTCCTTGAGCAGAAAAAGAGAAATAGACAATCCCCATTTCTTTGTTGTTGTTTTTCCTTCCAACTCTATAAATTTCCTTTCACATCTTTTCTTGACCTCGTGACATTTTCTGTCTAAGTGCTGCTTGGACTGAAGATCCCACCGGTCTCATACTTAAAGTTACGAAAGTGAAATAAAGTACGCTTGATTATAGAAGTTTTCATCAATATCATATCTTGCAGGAATATTTCCCTCGTATTATTCAAGGTAAAGGTGAGAATGAGAATGTAACAGAGAATGTAAGTATTGTAGTATTTTATATGTAGTATTTTTTTCTTTCCACACTAAAACAACCCATGAGAAGTGAAGTTAAAGATTACAGCTCAGTTTGAGGTTTGAAGTCCTATTGTATATAATTCCCTCTGAGGTTGTAGTTTATCTAGAAAAGTACAATTAATGGACCAAGGCTTTTGAAACAGAAAGAAATACGAATGACCACAGGTGGGTCTCACTTATCGGAGCTGATTGGACAAAGTTCTGCTGGGAATAGCTTCTTATTCTCAGTAGCAATATTTACCTGATATAGCAGGTAAACACACATTTGATTAATTACTAATAGAAGTGCAGGTCACTTCAGTATGGCAGTGCCTTTTTCAGTGATCCAACACGAATTTTCCATTACACCCAGGTTTGTTTGACCTGAATGTTATGGAAATGTAAGCAATTATATTCCTACCTCACGTGTTTATCCCACTATTTCATGTTGAAACGGCTGCTGTAGAAAAAAACTTTCTGCTGCCTGCATGCGCTCACAAAGCCACACGATCAAATAAGAAGAAGAAAGGTAAAAGGTTGTTCTGTCCAAACAGTTGCAAGAGAACTGTGAGGAGAAAGACAAAATATGAGTTTCTAAGTCCATCCATCCATGCACTTTAAGGGCTTAATCCTGCACAGACATGTGCAGAGAGCCTATCCCAGCTGTCATCAGGCAGGAAGGAGGGTAAACGCTGGAAAGGTCAGCAGCTTCTCACAAGGCCGACACAGAAACAAACAGACATTCATGCTCACAGTCACACCTACCAGCAGTGTGGGACTCAGGCAAAGCACAAGATTTAAGCCAGAACCTTCTTTAAAATGAGCAGACTTCATCAAAAAGACTTCCTATTGTGACTCCGGAAGATGCTTGATATATTTTCACTTTTAAAGAGACGTCATCTTCCTCTCCCAACAAAATTCAAAGAACTGGACGTTGTTAATGCTCTTTTCATCACATCTATCGGGTTTTCCCTGATACCTGTTGATTCTGTTTGAACTCCTGGGATCACCTGGTCCAGATAGAATAGTGTTTGCCTGACTTTTTTAAGTTTCCCGCAAAAAACACTTTTTAAAATTGAGAAACCATCGCAACCCAATTCATAATTAGCCTTAAAATAATAAAAAAAAAGACAATAATACTAATGGCCTTATAATAATGAAAAGGCAAATTTCTGCGTGAATTAGAAATACTTTTATTACCGCTCAAACTTATTATCATAAATAGATTAACCAGACGTTTCACAAATCAAACATTCATTTTTTTATACATGTCTTATTGAAAGCATTGGTTTTATAAAATACATGAAATTCATGCATTTAGGCGGCGTTAACTATAATGTTTTATCTATATTTTCCGTTTCAGCACAAAAGTAACAATTTTGAATATTTTTAAATGATAAAAGAAAAAAGTGTTTAATTAGGAGGTGCTAACATCCTCTCTTTTCTTCCTCATCTCGGTAAAGCGAGCAGAATATACACCCATGTTATGAATTACACTAAATAAGCACTCTTTTTCTTCCATCTGTGCCTACAGAGTGGAAGAAGTCAAACTCAACAGACTAATGCAGATATAAATCTGAAGAACATGGAAGCAGATTTATTAAGCCACCCAAAACGGATTAAAAAAAAAGTCTCTCACATTCCACGTATTAACCTCTTAATAAGGTTGCGGACAGTGAAAGATACTGGAAAAAAAAAAAGAAGATGACTCTTAGCTTAAACTCAGATGATTCACCTCCAAGTGAAAGTATGACGTGTGATTATGATTTTTGGGCTAAAAGGTGATCCAGCTGTGTGAATGTAGGATAGAGACATCTGGGACTGATATCATTGGGGTCTGTACTAATCATCCCAGGATGCTGGTTTTATGGAGCCAACTTTCTATAAACCTTTTGGACCTTAACTTGTATAAACATAATTCTATCAGGGTTTGGGCTACCTTATAAGAAGCGCTCTAGGAGTGTTGATTCATACGAAATTCTATGTTTATTAAGGGGAATTTGTAATTTTGTGAAACCAGGTGACGCATGAGTTGGTAAAAAAATCAGAGAAATGCTTCATTGTGATATATTATTTCAAGTTAACAAGCCTATTTCATTTTCAGCTCCACTCGACTTTATTTATAAGTACATTCAAGGAATAAAAAAAACTAGTCTGAAGGCTTGATTTAAAAACAGACAGCGTTGGGGCCGGACGTGACATGAGGAGGGGGCAATTTGTTCCAGAGCTTGGGGGCTGCAACAGAGAACGCTCGCTCCCCCCTTTTAGTTTTCAGTTTGGTCTTCAGAGACAGTTGGTCAGCTGACCTGAGTGACCTGAAGAGAGATTATGTCTGTACGAGGTCGGAAGTGTACGGTGGTGCTGACCCATTCAAAATCTTAAAATGAATGTTAAAGCGCACTGGTGGCCAGTGAAGGGGGGCCAGAATGGGGGAAACGTGCTCTGGCTTGAGAGGGAGGTCAGGCTCGCGCGTAAATAAAACGCATTACAGCCGTCCGGTCGGGTTGTAAAAAGAAAAAGCATGAATAAATCATTCAAAATCATTAAACATTAAAAGGGTCTTCACCTCGGATAAAACTGATAAAAAAACAAACTTAACAACTGAGGTTATCGGTTTGTCTAGTTTAAAATCACAGTCCGTTTTGATGGCAAGGTTTGAAAATGGCCTCACAGAGACCCAGGTCCATAACGGAGCCATCAGTGGTACCATTAGGTCCAAACACAGTGGCCTCGGTTTTGTTATCATTAAAATGTCAAGCTATTTTATTAAAAGCATGAGAGCCATGGTGTCATGCAAAAACTAAAATATATTATATATAGTTATAGTTTTTGTTTATTTGGCTTGCTAAAGGTAATATCAGACATGCATGTTCTTGGCCAATGAGTGTTCACATTTTATAATAGAACAATAAGTGTGCAAAAGGAACATATGTCCAACTATGACTAACGATTCTGTGTGCATTAATCTAATATATATTTACTACACTCTCGCCTCTTTTTTGCAGAAATGATAAATAACATTACTGGCAGACATCCTGAAATCTTATATCAGCTCTATATGATTGATAAAGTTGTGTTTCTTTCGGTCCAATCCTGTTTAGAATGGAGCTTGTGAAGTTATTTCAGTGACAGGGTTATACTAAATACCACTTATTATTATCATTATTATGAATATTATTATTGTTTAAGAGCCCAAATAAGTCAAACTTTTTGTTTTTGAATCAAATTTTAATGCTTTCGTATAATTTAAGCTCTGACAACAAAATTGGGAGTTATATTTATGTCACAGAGAGTTTGAGAGGCTGTTTAGCTTTGAGCACAATTTAAGTTTACTTTGTTAGACTTTCTCTGCTTATCATGAAATTCTGTTGGGTAAAATTCATTTCAGGAGAGTTTACCACACAACAATGCCCCGTTAACCAACTTAATGTAAACTAGCTTAAGTATTTCTGGTAAGTTAACAAACTAAACATATGCTAACGATAGCATTTCTGGTAGGTTTATTACACAATGTGCTAATTAACATAATGTAAGCTAACTTGAGTATTTCTTGTAATTATAGGCTACCACAAAACATGGCTACACTCACTAAGAAAACATAAGCTAGCATGAGAATTTGTTTATGTTGCGCTGATTAATATTAGCTAATATTGGCTTTTTCTGCTACGTTTAATACACAACACAGCCTCGCTAACTCTCGTATTAGCTTACTTTTTGGTAGCCAAACAACATAGCCTCACTAACCTACTTAACATTAGTTAACTTTGGGATACCTTACTACACAACACGGCTGCGCTAACTCATTTAAAGGGACAGTGGGTTTGATTTAGGGGCTATTAAGTGGTATATCTTTTAATTAGTGGAATGTTACTTTTTGTGTAGGTTTTTTTTTGTATTTATTTTTTTGTTGTTAGCAATAAAGTAAAGATATCTTTTACTTAGCGTTAATTAAACATTGGCTAACTTCCTAGAAGATTCATCAGATAAAAATGGCGTAAGTTAAGGCTAGTTGACGTTTGCCAGATTTCTACCACTCTGATAGATGAGCCAACTCCAGCTGGATTTTATAAAGTGTTGGGCGTATGTTTTTTTTTCTCTTACAAAGTCAGCTATTATGGTTTAACGGTTTTCCTTTCTCCCATAACGTTCGTCAGACGATGAACACAGCAGCGTAGATGCCGGTGAACATAATAGCACTCTCCGAAACACAGAAAACAGTGAAGACGGTTGCCAGAATATCACAGATCAGCAGAGAGGCTTATTTTTGCGGTTCTGATTAAATGCATTGACGCATGTAAACGCCAAACCAAAGGGAATCAAATTCCACGTTGGCCCGAAACGTCCAATCGCGTTGATTTCAGTCGGAATGAGGTAAAGTGTGCATGTAACCACAGCTGGAGAACAAAAGGCGTGGGACACATTCATGGAGAGAGAGAGAGAGGGCGAGCGAACGTAGATGGTTACTGCAGATCCAAAAGTGGGACAGCTCCGATCCATAAGCATGATGCCATCCTCACTAGTAGCAGTGGTTGAGGTGAGGCCCGTTCATACAAAAACTATTCGATAGTCTTAACGTCGTCACAGCCCCTCCTCCAACCATTCCTGCTAACCGTCACCTCCCTGCCTGCCTCTTCCTTCTAATAAATCCAAAGTGGTCCGCGTGAGGAGCTGACCCCCCATTGAAAGTGCCATGGAGCAACTCCAGATGTGAACATCCTCCGTCTCTTTCACTCTCCCCCTTTCTGTCTCCCACACTCTTCTCTCTCCCACTTCCACCACCAGTCGCCCCCCTCCTCCTCCTCTTCCTCCCGCCCAGCCCCACGAAGCTGCGAGTTTTACATTTCCTTTTTTGGAGAAAACTCTCGAACGGGGCCAGGGAGAAGGACACTTCTGCAGTGCAGCGAGGAGAGTGTGTTTGGCAGTCTGTGTATGCGTGCTTCATCAAGACCATGAAACAGTCGACTCAGCGTAAACAACAGAGCCTACACCGCGTATACACACACAAAGACACAGACGCGGGGTCATTGTCTGTTTTATACTCACGCAAACAAACATCAAATCATCTTAAACTTACACACACACACACATTTTACTCTTTATTGAAAAGGCATGGTAACACTTTCACACTCACACACTTTCATGGCTTTCCTCCAAGTGCTCACTCTCTCACACACACACACACACATACACACACACTCTGTCTCTTTCTCACACACACACACATACACACACACACACACACTCTTCTAGGAACTTTTTAAACACAGCAGAATGGTTTTCTCTGGCTTAGACAGCAAACACAAGTCAGCAGAAAATGATGACCTCATAAATGAGTAATGGATATTTTACTATGGACCACAAATACACACACAATATAAAAACTAGCCAGCAATGTTCAGTCAGTGTAAATTTATTTAATAAGCTTTCACAAATAAAACTAAACATGTAGTATTTAAACATATCAATGATCAACTTTTAAAAAAATGTTGTTGTTTTTTTACAGTAAATTCATACTGTTACCACCTCAGTGGCACATTTTTCCATTTTTAAATGAATATTTGCCAACTCTGACTCACCAGCATCAAAGCCGAAATAGTGAAATATAGGCATTTGTTTAATATTCTTTCAAATACATGATACGAACCAACGATGCAAAACAGAACACTTACAGTGTTAACAGCAAGAAAATAATTACCGAGGCCAATGACTGCGGATGTAGACAAGCATAATCTTGCAATGCAGACACATGTATTACGTTTCATTTTTTCAGCTTCTTTTGGGGTTATAAATGCTGGCTCTTTGAGCAAGGGTGATAAAAAAAAATAAGAACAGAAAAATTACAACAATATGAAAATTGAAAAAAGACAAAAAAAAAAAGAAGAAAAAAAGATATTTTTATGTTTAATATAAGTGTCATTGCAAAGTTTAACAGATAAAGCAGATACATAACAACAACAAAAAAAAAGTGGTCTGTGTGCCATGTTGTTTAATGGTGTCATTATGTGCACATAACATGGTAGAAAGAGAAGGTTTTAATCCAAAGTGCAGATGACATAACTGATATTTTTTCTTAATGTTCCTCTCGCATGTACTCGCTGACATACTGTAAATAAAACTGCAGTTATGAGAGCATTATAACAGTACCTCCGTCATACTACACCGTAAGGTGAACACAATATACTGCATCAGTCTTTTGTGTCTTTCTTTATCGTCCGACTTTTATCTGGCAACTTTAATATGAAATATGAAAGAATATTTTGCAAAGCGACTAGCATTTTGCATTTCTTTGGTTCAACAGTACATAAGTGTACATACTGTAACTTTACTTTTAAGACACTCCTTTAACTGTGGTATACAAAAGTGTCTTTTTTGCTTCACCAGGAAAACTTTACAGCTGTTCATTCCAACGTGCAGCATCAAAAAGAGGGATTTTGCACACTAGCTCCTAGAAAATCTGATTCCGACAAGGACCGATGGGGATTCATCTCTTTATTACAAAACTAACCTGAGAGGGAGAATTTCTTAGCCTGCGTTACCTTCCTTGGTAAGGACTTTTGAATTCTTGAAAAATTGGGACAGAGGATGGCAGGCGGCGAAGGGGAGGGGTGTGAATAATGTGAATGGCTGTTTTATAGGTTGCTGTTGCAGTCGCGACACAAGATCCTGTCACCATCGGGAAAAAAGCCAGCACCCACCAGAGAAACGGAGCACTGACTGCAGGTGAAGCATGGCTGATGCCACTGACGATCCTCAAAAGAGATGTACTTTCCTCCGCCAAAACCTAAAGTAAGAAGAGGAACGAGACAGAGATTAAACTGTAAGTCATGCCTCAGACGGTAAACAACAAAGAAAAAAGTGTTTTCAGAGCACGAAACCATCGAATGTTTGATTTTGAATTGTTTCATTGACCTTTAAATATTGAATGACCAAAAATCCAAAATTGAAAATCGCTCATGTACAGTTTAATGTGGCTTTATTAATTCACGTCAACCTCATCGAGTGCTCACCAGAAAGAAATGTAATGAAAAATCCCTTAAAATTGTCTCAATTATAAATAAACCAATGCAGAAAGATTGTATTAAACACTTTGAGTAGCAAAAATGTATTAAACTGTCATATACAGGCACATCTGCAGCTCTTAAAAGTATGTCACTACAAACAAATACCATGTCGTATAATTCCATTCCATGGACCATTATCAAACTTTATACCCAAATAGACCCTAGTGCGAGGATTAAGTAGATTGAATTTTGGGAAATGCCAGTTTTATGTTACTGAAACTAGAGCAAGCTTTATCTCCATTGCTTTTGGCCATAATAGTTTGTCCGATTTAGCCCAAATTTGGTGCATATGAATTGACTCGAGGAGAGCTATAATTTAAATATCCTATTTCACTCTAATAGTTCTGATTTTACCCACTAGGTGGAGTTTTTTATGAAGAAATACTGTGGACATACCATGTAATTGGAGGAGATCAATCGGGGGGATTGACTGTGCAATGCAGAGGATTGGGGACTTTTCGGGGATATACACACATGCTGTTATATCTGGATGACAGCAGAGGTCTAGTTATATAAGCTGTGGTGGTGTAATCTTGCCTGTGATTGGTTTGGTGCAGGCCTCACACTTCTTGGCATACAGGCTGCCGAAGCACTTGAGGCAGTAAGGGCTGTCGTCTCTGGAGGTGAAATGTTGACCCGCCAGCTGTGTCTTACAGTTGGTACACACAAAACACTCCTTATGCCATGGCTCCTCCCGATAGGTGACACCACCTTTAGCCAGGGTCTGAAAAAGAGACGGGTGAATGTCAAGTGAAGTTCATTTAACATTGATTATTTGATCTACACCAGTGTTTTTCTGCAGACACTGGATTAATGCATTTTTTTGCCTCGCAAAATATAATGGCTACGATGACTTCTGCGTACCTTTTTACAGCGGGTGCAGCGTGGAGCGAACTTGTCCTCATAGCAGGACACACAGTAGTGTTCATCCTTGTCAGGAATGAAGGACTTGGAGCCAATCGGCTGTTCGCAGCTGTGACAGATGAAGCAGCCCTCGTGCCATGTAGAGCCTGCGTACTCCAATTTCCGCGTGCCTAACGGCGAGAGAGAGAGAGAGAGAGAGAGAGAGTTATGACATGAAGTTTGGTCACGGACATGCCAGCTGTCATTTATTTGTTTAAATGGTTTTTACCTAATGACTACTGGCCAAAATGCCTGACCTAATGACCTTCAAATGAATAGTCAAAAAAGGAACAAGATGCCTGATCATTGAGTGGATCCCAGCATCACTCTGTGTAGTTTATCACATTCCTTTCAAGTGGGGAAGCACAAACACAAATGACTTGACAGTGTGAAACCGGGTCCCTGATAAGCTGGGAGACAGGAAACCAATAAAACACTGTTTCACACCACCCACAACGTGAAAGTCAATAGGGCAATTCAAAATGGAGAGAACAGCAGCAAAAAGATCATTCAGACGCCTTGTCAACAATATAACCAGGACCTAGAAGACGTGTCTAAAGAGGACCTCAGAGACTGTTTCAACAATCTCACAATAGAAGCTGAGGTTGAGTGTGAGCCCGTCACTGCTCTACAACCCAATGCCAACCCGGAACAATATGACTTCTACTCAACCACCTGCAAGGACTGGTTAAGACAGCGAAGGAGCTGCACAGTCCATAATCTTGGATCCCACCAAGGGATCAGCAGAGCCTTCAGAGTCATATTAGAGGACTAGAACTTCAGATCCCCAGACTAGTGTCCAGGAAGGTTGACTTCATTGAGGCAACGGATTCCTGCAGGAGGATGCTGAACTACTGACACGAAAAGCATTAATGTCGAGTTATCCCACGCCAAACCATCAAACTCAAACAGACAGCCCTTCTCCGCTTCACAGGTAACAAACAGGACATTTACAGGTGGAAACGGGACTAGGAAGCACTGCAGGAGCAAGGTGAACCTACCGGGTCAACAGTAGTAAAAAACGTTCAACTGTTGGGCAGTTCTGATGACAAAATCATAAGAGACCTTCACCTCACTGCTTACAACACCACGTCTTTCGTGTCCTGGGAAACTGCTATGGATAATATACAAATGATCCATTGCCATTGAGATTGTGGTGGAACTGCAGAGAATGCCAGCTGTCATGGGTCATCAGCCACGGAGAATATTGGAGCAGATTCAAGCCGTGGAGAAGGCGGTTCAAGACCTGAGTGACCTCGGAGATACAAGAGCTATTAAAAATCCATTGTCACAAACTCAATGGAAGGCAAACTTCCAAAGGAATGGCTTGTCTACGCAGCTGACAAAAGAAATGATGGGCCCCAGAGGATCAGTTAGACAGTCTACTGGCATTCCTCGAAGAGCAGGAGAACATCTATGAAGAGACGGAGCAAATTATCCTACAGCCTAGTAGGATAGAGCAAGACATGCCAGAACAAAGTCCGACAAATCAGGTAATGACCAAGCTGGATGTGTTGTTTGTGGTAATGGAAGCTGTAAAAGAAAACTGTAGCTTTGCAATCAGTACTGGGCGTTCAAACTGGCTAAAAAAAAAGGCTGCAGTACAGAAGTTAGGATTATGCAAAAAAATGTCTGCGAGGATGAAGATACTCCTGAGCATCAGTGCTTCCTGTGTCCCAATGCTCAGATGAAGAGAAGCAACACAGGTCAGAGAAGGAGCAGATCTGGTCCAGGGGAAAATAAAAGCAGGGCTTATACAGAGGCTCAGGAACATTTCTTCAGCAAACTGTCGCCAGAACTGGCAGAACAATTCCAAGAAGTGGTTTTTCAAAAAAATAAAGCCAGACCCTTCTCTGCTTTAAAAGACAAAACTTGGCCTTCTAGCAGAAAATTGTTAGCAAGAGCTGCTAGTCGTCATGTTGATTCTTGAGGTTACAGCTAATGCTGGACAGAAAAACGTCACATTAATTGACTTTTCATCAAACTTCCAGACGGACCACTGGATGAACTTGTGAAGCCCAGAAACATAGATCTTCTCTTAAGCCACAGAGAAGACCAGCTCGTCCCCCAGAGGATTAAAGCAGTTGGAGACCTTTTGATGTGGGATGGACCGCTGGGTAAGACAGTTGGAGGACTGCATCCTGAGCTCTTTAAGGAGCATGCTGTGTCAGCCCACATGTCCTAGACACATTTCCCTGCTGAAAAATATGAGGCTGAAGGCATCAAGCTCAAGCCTTGGGCCTGTTCTGAGCAAAGTGGGAGGAAACAGTGCCGTGACAACCCGGAAAACCGTGGTAAAATTGTGGCTCTACCAAACCAAACACACTCTGATGACACAAAACACTTAGCCTGACCCACCCAATAGAAGGAGACAAGCTCACTCTCCTGATTTCAAATATTCTCCCAAGAAGAAAGAAAGAGATGCGTTGTCAAGAGCAAAAGAAAACAGAACGAGGTCCAAAGGGAACAGCCTTCAAAGCTCTGTCAGTATCAAGCTTCTCAGTGTCCAAAGTGGGAGGCAGAGTCGTCGGCATGCAAAATGGGAGGCAAAGTAATCCGAACCAATCCTGACAGCATTACTGTCACAAATCAAAAA
This sequence comes from Lophius americanus, assembly GCA_037951165.1. Classification (NCBI taxonomy): domain Eukaryota; kingdom Metazoa; phylum Chordata; class Actinopteri; order Lophiiformes; family Lophiidae; genus Lophius; species Lophius americanus. The sequence continues at coordinate 1,082,162 of JBBDHG010000092.1, forward strand.
ACAAGTCATCCAAGGAAAAAAAAAAGAATATCCAGACCACATAGACGCCTCCCGGTGAGAAGCAGATAGACAACCAGATCAGTAGAACACCTTAAAACCACCAAGTCGGCCATTGGAGTGGACAATCCCTCCAGTACCTCCACAGGCAGATCGAGTGGGTGGTGTCAAGTCAAACTTGGTTTTCATCACAAAAAAAAAAGGAGCACCCATACTCCATCACTAAATAGGCCAAATCACCAGAGCACCAGGTGGAACCAATTTCCAGTCTGATCTGGACGCCGCAAGAGTTCTTGAAAGGCACGCATTGTATTCAACATGACCTGCAGTAAAACTGCACAACTGATCATCTACAAACACCAGAGTGGCAGCTGGTAAGACTCTGATATGTTTCTGCACACGATAGACTCTTGCTAAAGAATGCTGCTACCATATCATTTTGGTTAGCATAGCTTAGCTTAGAAAATATATATATATCCTAAATGAAAGCTATGCTAACCAAAATTATGATGTATATGTATGTACATATGTATGGTACATATATATAAATATATATATTATATATAAATATATATTATATTTCAATATATTTGTTAAATAAATAAATAATTGAGGGTTTTCAAGATGTTACAGTACTTTTATTTCTTTTTGTTGTTGGTTTGAACATATTGAACATTTTGAATTTGGACATTAGCATAGAGTGTGTACTTTTAAGTTTTTAAGACTTTTTCTGTGATTCATTTGTTTAAATGTTTCTGTGAGTGGACCGCAGCTTTAACTCTGTTTAGTGGGTCCCATTTCTTTGAAGTGGGGAAGCACAAAACACAAAAAACTGGACAGAGGGTGACGTATGGAAAGAATCACAGACAGCAGAGGGAATCTTAACTTTTGTCTCTATAGAGAATATATCACTGGCCATTTTTGGTGGTGAATTTATTGAACTATGAAATAATACATTTGCAATGCATATGCACATAAAACTCTTTTTTGGGTGATTTATTTTAATTTTAAATAAAAATACCACAGGCCACACTCTTTTTTTCTAACTTCTGGAAATTGGAAACACATTTCTCCTCCCTGTCCCCAACCAATCCATCTTCTATCCATCGGCTTCTACGTTTTTTTTATTATACTGGTTGGCTTATTCTACGGTGATGCAGCGGTTTGTGTGTGTGCTCCACATTTTTGTAATACCACCATCTGTGAACATTCCACTGCTTCAGCTCGTACCATCTAATCAAATTTTTTGATTCTTGAATCTGCTACAAGATCATTCCAGGTTTTATGTTAAAAAGAATTACAAAGGATCCAGGATGACAATAGATAAAATGAATATTCGATGGATAAGTAGCAGAAATATTACAAGCAGTAAACATAATTTGGGGCGATATAAGAAGTCATGGTGGTGCTTGCATTATAAATAAAGGGGGATGTCGTACTCTTCTTACAATCCTGCGGCTTTATGAGGACTCAGCAAGTTGCTACAAGGTAGCTGATAAAACTGACTTGTTTATATCTTCAATATAATCATTCTGCTGGCATCTCACAAGACCTGGATATTTGGTTTACACAAACTCAGCTCTGGCTGCTGCTAAATCATGGATCGTGACCTTCACGTTTTTCTCATATCCCTCTTCTTTTTTTTTTCTTTTCCAAAACCCTCTTCTTTTTGTGTACGACTTTGACCTGTTGTTTTATACATTTCAGATGTCACTGCCTCGTGCAGTCTACCGTTCCAAGTTTGCTTAGATATCATGAAATTGCGGTGAATAAGACTAAAGTTTAGTGCATGAGTGAGGCACCTACTAAAAGCATTATGTCACTCTAGCCTACAGTATTTCAAAAGCCACTCCTTCTGTTATTTCATCCAAACATCTCTTGTCTAGCTAGCAAGTTCTTGGTTCAGAAATATGAATCCTAGTTCTCTAACTTCTTTTTCTTCTTTAATAAGATAGCTTTCCTTTACGGGTTGACACAGCGGAGCTTCTGTTTCAATCTTGCCCTGTACTCTGTATCTTCCTCTGTCCTCTCCCACCACACCAGACCACTCATCTATGGTCTTCCCCTTATTCTTATGCATGGCAGTTACATCTCCAGCAACCTTCTACCAATATATCCACTATCCTTCCTTTTCACGAGCCCTAATCTTCTCAATCTGGCCTATCTTATTTTGCCTCCAAGGCTTCTAACCCGGGCTTTCCTTAGGATGTACTAATTTTAAATCCTGTTCATTCCCAAAGAAAATATCATCTCTAACTCTGCCACCTCCAGGTCTGCCGCCGGTCCTTTGGTCAATGCCACAATCTCTGTCCGTGGATCCTCCTATCTGACCTCATCTGTCAGCCTGAACATCACAAAAGCAAACAAGAAGGGGCTAAGGGCCGATCCTTGATGCAGTCCTCACCACTGTCATGCTGCTCTCATTCATATCCTGTATCAATCTAACATACTTCTCTGTCAATCCAGACTTTCTCGGCACTCTATAAAGGCAAAATGCAACTCCTTCTGGAATTCTCCATCAGCACTCTCAGAGAAAACGTTTCATCTTAAGTGCTCTTCTCCCGCTTTTCCAGAACACTGTTGAACAATCTCAGTAATACTCCCTCTCTCCTAATTGTCCAACTTCAAAACTCAAGAATATGATCAATTCAGGGAGGACTGATGGATTAAACATTGAATATCTGTGTCTTACCTGGCATGACAATCTTGTCACAGGCTACACACTTGGAGGAGAACTCATTACAGTAGCAGTCATTGCAGAGCAACGCGTCATCCTGGCTGGTGAAAGGCTCATCTGCCAACGAGCGATCGCAGCGGAAACAGCGGAAGCAATGCTCGTGATAATGCCGGTCCTCATAGAAGAGCTCCTGGCAGGAGGAAAAAGAAGACATTTACGTTATAATGCATCGCAGAAATGATCTCATGTTCATTGTTCTCCATCTCTTGTAGATTTATGTTAATGTTTTTATAAGTTTACAGTTGGATTGATCTGGGTCAAAGTGCACATGCGTACAGTAAGTACTTTTGAACATGCTCCTGTTAAAAAAAGGTCTAACGGGGAAGTTGAATTTAATGCCTATATAACAGTGAGCCAAGTAAATAGAGCTTTATTTATCATCCACTGCCCACAAGGGTGTTAATAACTCATTGGCCTCCTTAGCCAAGCCAACTTCTAAGTACCATAACATGACCCATTCTGTAAACTCCACTAAGTAGTATATGTCGGTCTTAAATGGTCCACTTCATGTTAGTGTATTCTATTGAGGGAGGATTAAATTTTAACTTGATTGTGCAGAAGGAGACGACATTCCCTTATGCTGCATTTTAACAATCTCTTACAAAAATAGCCTCTCGTGGCTTAAGTGGACTTGAGATTAGCCTGAACTTTTGTCTTGCCATACAAAATACATAGAACACGCCTCATTTAGCACGAATCATTATGCCTCATTAACATGATAGAACTTATGCTTTAGCGAGCCAAAGTGGTGTCAAAACTCTGCTAAATAATTGTTTAAAGCTAATTAGGGCAAATTTATGATGTGTTTTTTTAAACTGTAAATATGTGGCTTGCAGTGTGGAAAGTCTTTGGTCATTTGTGGGTTCCATTCCAGTGTATGTATTCCAGAAGATAAATGTTACCAGAAATGCTTAACTGTTTAATCTTCAGATCTGAAATATGAGAGGAATTTCCCATCTAAATCCTGCAGAAATCCACTATTTACTGCCGCGCCGCAGATAGCTAATTGCATGTCTGATCATGTAAAAATGAACGTCTCACCCTTGCATCATGGCCGATCAGCTCTTTGCATTCGTCACATGTGTTTGAAAACAGGTTGTCATAGCAGGGGATGCAGTATGGGCTGTCGTCTGACTGGATGTACTTGCGGCCATACAAGGATTCCTTGCAGTTGTCACAATCAAAGCGGTCAGCCATCGTAATTTACTGTAAAGCAGAGACACAGAAGGAAGACACCGAGGTCAGCAAAAAAAAATAAGAAAAAAACCTAAAAAAAAATCTACTGGAGATGAGGACCAGAACAAAGGGCCAAGAAGAAAAAAGACTCAACATCAATCTAAGCTTTCACTGCTGATAGTTTTACTGTAAGTACTTTGGCTTGTACCGAATAAAGCATGCAGTGCAAGTGGAAAAAGCGAGAGAGGTAGAGAAAAAGAGTGAGAGAGGTTGACAAGAGAGGCAGCGCAAAACGCCTATTAACTTTTATTGCTGAATACCAAACTCCTTACTGTCTCTTTCAAGTCCTCACAATCTGTGTTTACACATTATAGCATCCATACACTCAACTGAGACGCAAGTGAAACCCAGCCTTCGCAGCTAAATATTAACGAGGTCCACCGACAAATACAGAAACTCCATGGAGGCATTTGTAACACCTGACTGTTTAAACATGAACGCCTAACAAGCGGCTTCCTTTCGGCGTGGAAATACAGGTACGTTAACATGCGTACATGATAGAGGAAGTGGGTTGTCAAAGGAAATGGTTTTCACTGTGCGGCCCACCTCTTATCTGAGCACACAACAAAGTGACAGAAAGAATATTAAGGCAGCATTATGGCAACAATATCAGGTTGCCAAAACATTACAGCATGGCTGGAGGAAATCCCAGCGATAAGTGATACTGTCCTCTGGCAGCGAGCCCCCCTGGCTGTTCATTCCCGCCAACCAGTAATAACAATCAGCTCCAATATAACAATGAAAGTTCACACTGGCCATGTGCTGCCTGTCTTACCCACATTCACATCAAACGTGCAGGTACTACATGTACAGCAGTCAGGCACAACATCAAAAACCAGTTGGGATACATAATATTCTGGCTGATTTCCATCAGTTATAGCTCTGTTATAATGTGATGTGTCTTTGTTTGGATGTGTCTCCTTTACCTCATATCACACGGACACAACGTTAAAACAGGATACCGGTTCTAATGTGGTGACTGATCGGTGTAAGACACACACCCACATCCTAAAACACAAGTTGATGCATGAAAAGGAACGGAGAGTCAAATCAAACAGCATCTGTCATCATAAAAAAACAACAACTCTCTCAGGTTTCTTCAGTATCAGCCCTTTGCCAGATGAAAGCTCGTAATGATTCTGGGTAAGAAAGTCAAGATCTGAGAGAGCTCACCTGTTCACAGTCCTCATATTTAACCGGTGACGGGCTTTTTGTTACCACAACTTAGCTTGAACTCTCACCCCTTCGATGGCCTTGAGACATAAACTTTAATGTGTAAATGTTCAAAAACACGTTACTAGAATGCCTTATGTCTCCATCTAATCGCTGAACAAATACAACTCCGGTATCAGACGTGATGATATTATATATATGGTGATATTATAGCATCCATCTGGAGATCACATCAAAATATCTGAATAAATAGCTGTGGTTGAGGCGGCTCTGGAGCGGTGCTGAATGCATGACTCTGCCTTTTGACATCAATTTCTGTTAAGGACACATCGTCCATCAGAAAATTCCAGTAACCTCGCCATCAGCCCACACAATCAGCATGTCAAGATTAGGTCAGCAGAGTATTAGGCTAAAAATGAGGCACTACAGCTTTAATGTTATCTGCAGTGCCAGGTATGCGCTGCCTTCGCTTGCCAGGTAAGAGAACGAGATGAGGCATGATTCACAAAGCCGAGGAGCCAGAGGTATGACGTCTGATGTCAACTTTAATTTCCAAAGCAAATCAGGCAGTTGCTGATTTCCTTCCCAGAATTCATGTGTGTCATCAACTACCACTAAAAGACTAAGAAAGTAGGTCACAAACGTCTTTTAAGTTCTGTGGAAAACACATATGCCTTCTGACCTAATGCCAAATAGTCTCACATATATTTCTAACAGGCCAAGGTCCATTCGTGTCACATGGATCAATCAATATATTATTCCCGGTTGTATTATTTTCCTTCCATAGCCATAGTAGCTTTGGCTACTCTTTGCCTGTACAAGTGTTATAAGGGTCTCTAGAGAAATGCGTGTCTGAGCCAGAGTAGCTGATGTGCGAACAATAGATAGCCCACTGGAGCGCAGATGAAAAAGTTAGGCTAAATTTAATAGCTTCCAAAGCCTGATATATAAAATGTATAACTTTGCAAATAAAACAAGGGGCTTGTTTAGATCTCCAGGACTTGTAGGGATCTTCTTTGAGAGTGAGTGTCTAATATGCAACCTGAAATGAACTCCTCATGACATCAGAGCACTGACCCCTCGGGCGGAGGACTAAGATGTGGCCGCATACAGACATTGTTGACCCACAACTGACCTTTCTGAAGGGAAGTGAAGAGAAGAGAAGAGAGGAGAACAAACGAGAAGAGAAGAGAACAAAAGAGAAGAGAAGAGAACAAAAGAGAAGAGAAGAGAAGAAAAGACATCCTACTCAACTTTATTAACAAGCAGTTAAACAAACAATGTCATACAGGCCGGTGCCTTAATATACGGAAACAACGTGGAACATGGACACGGAGAATTTGAGATGGGTGTGGTCATACCCTCACTTTCACAAAACTATAGACATCGAGCTGAAAGTTTCTGAATCATAGAATTGTCCCTTCCCACAGAGTAGAGGACTTTCCTGAAAGACCATGCTGCTGTGAAGGCGGACATGCATTTAGTCATTCTGTGGAATGTGTGTTCCACTCACAATCGGACCACAAGTAGCCCCTAAAAAGCGAGGCAGAGGGTCGGGGCTCAGGGTCTTCCTGCTCTTCTATATAGCCAGCTTGAGCTTGGCACAGGTATATGTGTAATTCATAAAAACCAGTGTCGACCTCTTTCTCTGTGTATGTAGGTCCGAACACAAAGAGGGGTAGGGAGAAAACCTCACCCAAAGCCTCCACACACTGCTTAAGCAGGAAGAGGCGAGAATGAACTAGGTCACTTGAACTCCAGGAGACCAGATCTCACAGGGCTTTTTATCCACTACTGTCTATACTTACTTCCCAGCAAAGGTCCATGTTCTTCATGTCCAGGATCCAGTGACTAAGAACCCAAATCTGGGTTAATCATGTTCCCGAATACCAGGGCTGTGACTGAATTCAGCCTCCTGGGAAGAGTGTGGGCTTCAAGGAAATTACCACTGCCTCCCCACCGGACGCTGGTCCAGAATACATCCCTGAGTTTCATTATCCTATTGCTGCACAAAGTAGGGATTGCTTTTTTTTATATTTGCAACAGTCCATTCCCTGTAAAGAACCACAGGTCCTTCACCTGAGAGAGAATACAATGTGTATTAAATATGGGTCAGTATAAATGACTGCAGAAATGTCATTCTTTTCTTACCCCCGGTGTAAAAACCAAAAGCAACTAAGCATAAATGTGACATATCTTCCTCTTAATGATCACCAAGGCGCTCCATGTTTGTGCGAATCTGATCTCCCGATCAGTATATGATCAATCTGGTGGCGTGGGATAGGACTGGTGAGGACATGCTACCAAACTCAGTCAGAATATAAAAAAGGAGAAGCCCAGTTTGGGTCAGTGATGATCAAAATTAGTTTCATGCATGATTACATAACATTACGCTAACTACAAAGTGGCTTTCTATTCTTATCAAAAACAAAACATACAGCTACGGTTGAACTTAATCCTTCACTTCATATTGCAGAGTGTGACCAACTTCGCATCCACCCGAACGCAAACAGCAGAGGAATGCCGAGGTTACGTTCTTTTAGTCATCACAACCCTCCCTGATTGTACCCAGCGGGGTGAAGTTCAGGGCCAATTGTGAGACATCACAGAGCAACAGACAAATTCTAGTAAGCAGACTGAGTGCTGTTGCTAGGCAACATGGTCATGGTTGGTTACTAAAGTGCTAGCAGACACTCTGTCCAGCCCCACAGGCAGGCCCGTTAATCCACAGCCCAAACTTTGCTTACGCTCTGGTTGACTCCAAATGAACAATCCACACAGCCTGCTGGGAACAAGCCGGCCCATTCCCTCCTGTGCATTACGAGAGTCTGCCTGTAAAATATCCATTTTACAAAAGGCTAGACAAAGCGCTCGACATCACGTTACATCAACAGAGAGTGACCGCAGTGCAAGCAAAAATATCTTCCTCTGCAATGCCCCTTACCTTACCCTGGGTGAGAAAACAAATCAATGACAGGCTAAAGGGTAATAATAGGGAAAGCAGTTTGACAGGAAATTTAATGAATTGTGATAATAGTCGCTAAAACAGATGGTGATCGCATTTCCTTTGAATGTTCATTCCGATCTGTGAAGACAACTCGTGGCGCAGTGCGTACTTTTGTGAAGAGATATTACAACAATTATATGAATAACTACAGAATTGCTCAGTACAGGATGATATTTACACGAATATTATATATAAAATACATATTTACTGAAACCACAGAATATATGTAATATACACTCATTTATAACTTAAAGCATACTAATACTTTTCCATGATCATGGATTACTTCTATTGGATATACAGTATTAATAGCTTGTAGAAGCCATTGGTATCGTTGACAAATTGCAGTATTTAATATTTATGTTTTAAATAAATGACTTGGTTTCAAAAAAATCTTAATGGAACGAAAATGAATCTTTAAATGACATATATTCCTAGGTGAGCCCAGAGTATTGTATATTGTTTATGAACCATGCAGTGGAAAAGATGAACAATCATCAGAGTCACCTTAAAATCATCTTAAAAAGACATCCTATAAAAAGCCCAGCTTCATATCACAGATACTTTATGCTCAGGAAACATGAAATAATCATAAGAACAGACAGTCTCTACAATCACTTTGTGATAGAGAACAGGACGTCCCATCTCTGAGGAGCAGTGGGCTTCTCCTGTGAAGAACATGGGGATCAAACTTGGGTTTAGGTTGTTGCTCAGGGACCCTACGGCATGTGGGCTGCAATCAAACCCCCAAATCTTTCAATTTCAATCGGGGTAAAACCACTCCATCACCTGAGCTGCAGCCACAATGAAGTATATTGGTTTCAAAATAACAAAACCTACAAATAAAATAATATGATTAATCTGTGAGTAAGAAGCTAATTTATATAATAACTGATTTTTTAAACTACCAATGACATATTTTCATTATTTTTGGGAACATTTCAGTTTTGTCAAACGTTATCGGATGTTCGGCGGTGAGACTTTTATTTGTTTTCACAGGATCCCTATGAAAAAATAAAACATTGCAGAAAAGTTTGAAGAAACAAAGGTCATAAAGGTCGCAAAGTCATTATGTTTATATATAGAGAGAAAATGACCCATCAGATTCAGCCATCCTAACCAAACCGTTGTATTATCTTTACATAATCTATATAATTAAATATATTCTGTGTCCATCAGTGTGAAAATAGCATCTTAGTCTGCTAAAAATTGGTTTTTAGACGGTTTTAGTTTATTATAACAAGGAAGAAAAGGGTAAAAAAAAAGCTGTGCCTATATGCAAAGAAATATAGTAAAGAAATTATTCAACACCAGGCATTTATAGTGACTATCGTTCTTTTTATTTCCTAGCAGATAACTGTGAAGAAGTGAAAATGTTCGCAGTGCATAGGTCTGGTTTACAGAGCAGTAGCAGCTACCAACACCATTCATTCCCTTTTAAGTGTTTGGTCTGTAAGCAGCAAATAGACTCGCACACCAGAAAAGGAATGTGTTGTTGAGCAGTTCCCCTGAAAGTACACACCACTCTGTTTCCTTTTAGACCGGCCCCAGAGAGAGCAATAAAGAAACAGACGAGAACTGAACCAGGGGGGACCAGAAGAAAGTGAAAAAGGTGACGTGAAACGCAAACGAATGCTTCAACCTTCTGAGTACTCCTAAATCAAATTATAAGAAAAGTGAAACGTCTTCAGGTGGATAAACACATGCCATCACGTTGTCCTCTGTTTTCTGGCTGGACATCTTTCCGATACAGTCCAGCTCCTACCCTGGCATCGAAACCGGGAAAAACTACAGCACTGGACACTTAAGTATATCATTTGAAGGCTTGGTTGAGCGTATCGCAAATAAAGCACGATGTCAGAGGCGCACTTCAGGGTAGATCATTTGTGTCTCAGTTCTGTGGCCACTTGAAGGGGAGTCTGATGGAGAGTTCTGATCTTATTTATTTCAGCACCTCATAACGCTTGAAGGGTTTCCATTTGGTGAGTGATGTAAAAAGGCAAAGGCATGAATGGAACAAGACTTTATGGTTGAGAACTCATGTTTTAACTTATTATGCTACACAATCTGATATTGTGTCACGAACACAATTTCTGAACTATTACTTTTATATTTATTTTACATTTCAAGAGGAATGAAGCCGATCATGCCTCTTGATCAGCTTCACGCTGGTTGGAAATGGTTGGAGAATCAAATATGTTCGTGTGAAGCTCCCGCCGGTTTTCACTGCATCAGATAAATGAAGTAATCAAAAGGACACACTGAGGCAATGAATGTTATCGCAGGAAGAGGAGGAAATTGGTCATGACGGAGAGAAAAGCCGAAGCCCCATTCATGTACAGATGTGCTTGTTCAAACAGGCTTACAAGCACAAGCAGTTTTACAACCTTTTGATTTTGATGTTGAGGGAAAATTGAGCTTATGTAAGTAAGTTACATAAGTTCTACTACGACAACATCGTACGTCGATGACATCATGCTGCTCCAATGGGATTTTAAAGAGTGAGAACAGAATATTTATTGTCTAGTATGACCTTTTAGATACGCCTTGAGCAGCACTTTCTATACAAATGATGAATAATGAGACACAAAACTATTTTTTTTCTTCCTCCTGGGCTTTAAATGTTACTTGCAGATTTTAAGTTGCCGAAACACCCACACCTCTGTCCTGCCTTTAAGCCTTTTGCATTTAAACAGATGTTGGATTCACATCTCTTGCTACCTGCACCTCTGCTTCTCAGAGTTCAAATGACTCAGGCTCTCCCATTTTGCCTCCATAGTGTTTATACAGAACAGAGGGATAGAATAAGAGATATTAAATTAACTGTGTAAATGAGGCTTTTCTTTGCGCCAAAAACCAAATAAATTGCAATACAACAATGCTGTATTATTTGAAATAGAGTGTGTGTGAAAGTGTTAATAATGACATATACAGTAGTAGCAACAGAGTCCTGTGTAGTCTCACAGAAAGATGTCTAATTCGCCTAGTGGAGCAACTACGAGCTCCCATTGTTTAATACGCTGTGTAAATGGGGATAGAGACACTTATCCGATTACGGACAAAACAATAAAACTTCCATCATCAATGTCTCTTTTAAGACTTTCCTCCATATGCAGTCCCTAAAGTTGATAAGCTAAGGCCGGTGGAGCAGGGGTACCTGGGGCCGTTCCTCGGTGGGAGTCCGGGTCAGTCTTGACGACAGGGTACAGGCTGCAGGACCAGACACTGGAACACAAACCTGTCATTGTCTCTGAGCGTTTAAACACAGCCTGGTGTGGAGTGGGAGGCGGCGGAGGGCTCAAATGAAAGCCAGCATCATAAATATAAAGGAGGAAAATCACTACTTGCAGCAGAAAATGTCACCACGGCCTTTGTAATTTGTCCCTTCATGGCAGCTTTTAATGACCATGCAAGTGTAGAGATACGACCCGATGTCCTTTAATATTAGCCTTGATGCTGTTGTGTCGCACTCACTGCAGCATTAGAGGTCAGCTAAGAGGGAATATCAGATAGGCTGAAAGAATGGTGCGTCAAACCCTCTGGCCTCAACCATTACAACGGATTTGACATAGTGATTTAAATGTGTGCGTAGGATAAACAAAAGTACAGCTTAAGCCCGCATTGGTGCATGTTCAGTTATACTTAAAACATAGATTTGTCTCATTCTGACAGACACTTGGCTCAGGGAGACTTAGGGATGTGCTAGCAACTCCGTGTGCACACAGATGACAAAACTCGCCGAGGAATAGCTCAGCTGAGAATGCAATTGTCACCTCATCTGTCAACTTCCATAAGCTGGTCTCCATCCTGATGTTCCACAATACTCCATCAACACCAAACAATAACATTGCAATTACTCTCAATCATATAGTACGGTCCCGACCGCCATGAGGCAAAGTCTGGTACTCAGGAATGAATCGGAATTTATTTTTAAATCATAGCGCATGGATGGCCAAAAGACGACATTTTTGGCCTACATCTGTCTCCATTTGAAGAAAAAAAAAATGCTGCCATACATTAGTGCCTCACATCTGGTTTGCATTGAGAAAACTATGCAGTCAACTCCTGTGTACCAGTGGAGGTTTTGGAGAGTCACTGCCTGGAGAAAGCAGGAAAGGTTGTCTTTCCTTCTTCTTTCTCTTCTGGTATTCTTTTCTGGTTAAATGTTGAGATGGCGGAGGGATAACTGCAGCGAGAGTGAGGATAGAGAAAAGCAAATCTTGAAAGTAAGTAAGAAAAGGAAAATCTTGACAGTCTTCTAGTCAATCGTAGGAGGTGGTGGGCGGCGTGTTGAGAGGGGAAGAAAAGCAAGGAATGTAGAAAAAAAAGAGATTATAACCAATAATGTAAGGAATTACAGGCGGATGCAGCTCAATGAAGAAGGCTGCACCGTCATGAGCATAAAACTTATCGGAAAATCAATGAAAGGTGTTGAAAGATTTCACGCTAACAGATTTTCCAGTGCGGCCCCTGGTATAGAATAAGACTAAATAAGTTGAGTACGATTGATGTAAGACCTCTGTGCATTCATACGGGAGGAAGAGTATATTATTTCTCTTCAAACAAACGCAGTCATCAATCCCAAGATTCCTTATGTTTCCAAGGGCAGACTTTTGCCCAAAAATGGTTATCTAAGCCACTGTCCTGAAAGTTCAGGTCCTCCCTGTCATGTGATCGAAGGGACAGGGCATCCCTTTGAAATCTAAGGCCTTTACTGTTAAGAGGTGACACATCTCACATTTGATGGGGTTTTTTGGGGACTTATTTTAATAAACATCATAATAATAATAATGTTTAAGTGCCCTGCCGAACCAACACGCCATAATTAACACGTGTGACAAAGCACAGACTCAATCTGAGCAGAATGAGAGGCATGAAGAGTGAGGTCATGGTACTTTCACTTGCAAGCTGGGTGATTCAGTTACTGGTTTGCGAGCCCCTGGAGAGGATGTTGTTTTCACAAGACCAAACCTCTGGAGGGGAACAGAAAGAGCCCTTCTGATGCAATATCTTCTGTGGCTAAGCAGAAATATCAACTTTTTTCTGTGTCTTTTTTTTTCTTCTTTCCCTACAGGGCAGGCAGACACAAGACAAATGTCTCGCATGTCACCACAATGGAAAATTACCTCTGGACTGCTCCTATAAATAAAACAAACGCTAAAACTGCTGAAGCCAAGAGCATTTGGTCTCTTCTGATTTACACAGGTCCTAATATGGATTTGACGCACGTGCCTTTGCGCCGATGCATTGGAGTTTACCAGGAAATCTGATCGTTGAGGATAATGACATGCTTTCACTTGGTTGTCTGTGCTTTTGATATTATGCAAAACTGGCCTTGAATCTTTCTCTTTTTTATCTTTCCGTTATGGCTATATATCTTCTTTTGTTGAAATTTGTTGATAGCGGTATGTAAGTGAAAAGCTTTGCGGCCTTGATAAACTAAAACTACTATTAGTTTTCTGTTTCAACTCAGCTTTTATCCCATCTATATAACACATAATGGTAACAGAGATTTAAAAAATAAAGAAATACGACTCAAGGAAGGCATAGAAATGAGTAATTTGACTAGATACTTAGCAAAAAAGATGTTTCTGTTCCTTTGAAATAAATCTGAGTCATTTGGACATGGCCCATATGATAAATACCCCCCCCCCCCTGAAATGGACAAAACCTTCATAAGAATATGACATATCCTTTTATCCTGTATTGAGTCTAGAGAACTGGATACTGTTTTGGAGATACTGTTAAATCTCGAGAAGATGACCTTCTGAGCTGCCTTAAAATCATCTTAAATAAAAAAAATAAATAAAAAAAATGATGACATTATTCATATCTGCATATTCTGATTATGTCATGTGTAATTGGTGAAGTTAATATTAAGAGTGTAGCAGCTATGCTCCAGACTATATGACCACCATTAAGGCTCAAATTTAAAATCACTTTTTCATGGAAACTACAAAAAATGTGATTTTTTAATCGAGAGGCTCACCTTCTTATTGGGGTTATAATATAATTAAGATTTGGTGAAGCTGATATGCATAGTTTGTGCTGATAGTTGTATTTTAAGAACTGAGGCATGGTCTGCTGTATGATCAGTGTGTTGAATCAAATTCTTCTTTCTTCTGCTCAAAAACCGACTTAGTGGGACTCATTTTTAGAGATCTTATGTATGGCAGACTTCCCCACTTTAAGTCTGTAATCAGGGACTCACCTGGGAAAATTTTTGTTTTTTCCAGGGCCAAAGTCAATTTCTACCTCAGGGATAATTGTGTTCAATTCTACCAGCAGGTATAAGGCTAGAGACGTTTCTGAGTCTTGAAAGGCTTAAGCATTTATTAACCGACACTCTGTAGCCTGTACTAATGATTTACTGCCAAATTGAGATTAAATTGGCTGCTAAGCCTTACCCCTGCCCCGCAGGAAATAACAAACTCCTCCTTGTACAAGAGCTCCCGGGGCGCTGCTGTCAAGAAGCCTTGTGCTAGCATACCTATTCCAGTGTTGTTAACCTTTCTCCAATTTGTCACTGGCATCACTATAATAAGATTTCAGATTATCGCATATAACATTCTATACGCAAATGCAAGTGAGATATTTTCCCCGTCGAGGCCTGATGCATGGTATAGTTGAGCATAGTAAGCATGATGATAATGACTGCATCGCCGTGTTGACTCAAACAGGCCATGACCGCTGCTGATTACGCACTAGCTTAATGCCTATTGGTAACCCACAGGCACTGAGCACCAAGGCTAACAGTGGATCAAGAGACACCAATTGGCTGCAGCAGCCTGGTCATTCCCAGGTGGTCTCCTAATGTTGCTGAGTCACCACAACTAACCCGGACATCAAGGAGCTGGGCTTAAGTTTCGCTGTCTGCACACTCAGCAAAATAAGCATGCCTAACACAAGTGTGCGAGCGCACATACCCACAACTGCAAGCAATTATTTATAACTCATTCAGACTTGTGGCTCGTGGCTGCAGTGATCACACCTGACCTTGAGGTTAATGCCATACTAGAAGGGTATTTTCTTAAGCCTACATCCCCTCATCCCCAGACATGAATATTCAGCTTGTTGTTCTAAGCATGTGGATGTTTCCAATCAGTGGGTGTGGAGGGCTTTCACTGGTATAAAACTCGGTAAAAACAAGCTACGGTCGTGACATCAGCCGCACCCACAACCTCAATAGGCCAAATGCTCCCATTTCTCTCCCAGTCTCACTCAAGAGACGGGTGCATATGGAGACGAACAAAAAAGAATTACCTTAGCTTAGAAAACTGAGTGGCCCCAGCCAGATGAAAAATGAGGGGGATTAATATGTAAAAAGTCATTTCCAGTATGCTCAGAAATGTTTTCCCTTCTCAGGCACATCTCCTTGGCAACTTTAAAACAGTGCCCTCATTCCCCCGGACAATAAACCTCCTGGCAGTGATATGAAGGCCATCCTGTACGGCACCACAGCGGTTTATAAGGGATTAATCTGTGAATGGGAGAAATGTATGTTTGCTTTAGGAGACTATGATACTATGTTAATAAATCCAAAAAGAGATTTTTGACTACCTCACTATGTATGTCTTCAGTGCATCCTCTTCTCCCCTACATATAGTTAAACTAACACTATTTTAACTGATTGGCAGGTTAAGGGAGTAACATTTATTAACTCATTACAATGGCACCTATATATTTTCTGCCTAATATATACCGCCGGTTTGAGATACATTGGGCAGCAGATGGCATTTTGTGCTTGCAGCTGAAGTTTTGGAAGCCACAAAAATGAGGATCATGAAGATTTCACTGACATTGACAAGACATGTACCAACATTTTCGCAGGCCGAGTTCCCATCTGTGAAGTGAAAAATGTTCCTTAATGGCAGTGACCTCTTTCAGCAGGATAATGTACCCTGCATGCATCCATACTGCAAAAAGTAGATCAGGAATGGTTTGAGGAAGAACATAAATGAGGTGCTGACAGGGCACCCCAAATTCTCCAGATGAAATCAAGTATGGGGGGAATATGCTGGACACCGTCAGAGGTCTTGTGGGTAACATGCACAATCTTATGCGGGTGGTTATATTGTTATGGCTGATTCATGCATATTTATTTAAAAGCACCTCATAGCACAAAATCGAAGACGTAAAAATATATGTAACAATGTAGGTTGGCCTCTGACACAACCTTTAATTTTCCTCTCATGAAAACTTCACGTCTTCTTCTTTAGTTTGAAATGTCCTACCAGAACCTAACATGGGTTAATTTCCTACTGGGCAACAACCCTTTTCCCCTGCGTGGCGTAGATAACAAAGAGGATTCCAAGCCAGACACTGCGGTACTTCCTGTTACCAAAAACAGACATTTCTGGGACCTCTCAAAAATATTAGACATGAGCGTTTGTCAACAAAGAGTCAAAAGTCAAAATGAAAAAACAGCAAACACATTGGTTGAACGGACGGATGGAGTTGTCAGGAGGCTGACACCCCTGCCCTCTTGGTTCTGAGTAGTTGCACACCTACAGTAGTACGCTAACACAGAAAGCAGGGGTAGACAAAAAGGATCCGACAAAAAACTAAACACAGCATCCAAACTGGGGGCCAACTGTTGACTCGTGCAGGAAAGAACAGCCACAGCGAGTAATTTGATTTAGTCTCTTTGTGGGGATTTCCCATCAAGTGTAATTACAGCCATTCCCAAGCCCCATCTTTTCTGCTCGCATAAATGAAGAAGATAAGATCAAACAATTGGATGTATTCAAGGAATGAGTTTCAAACAAAGAGGGACGATATGGATTACAACAAGCAAAACACATTCAGTAGATCATAAATTCAAACCGGATTGAGGCACAGGGACTGACTACTGCCTGGACACCCTCCTTAGTGCTCAGTCCTCAGTAGCAGAACCGGAGATGGAGGCTTTTCTTATTCAAACCGTAATGTCATCATTAGTGAGGTTACTCAAATTAGAGATTTTAAACTGCAAACAGTGATAAAAAAAAAAATCTGTTTCCATTCAGGCTCTACAGGAGATACGTTTAATTTCCCCTGATAATTCTGCACACTGAAGCAAAAAAAAAAAGGAGAAGTAGCAGGACTCTGTAGGAACACATCTTTCTTGAACTAATTTTGAGGATCCCAGAGAGGGGCCACCTCCTTTCCATCTTTGTCCCTCTCCCTGTTTGCTTTGACCTCTAAGTAGGTCGCTAAAGTTGAGTCACGTGTCCAATGGATGACCCTGGCAGCTCTTTTTTGCTTGTTGGAAACCAAACACACACTGATTAATTGCCGCGCAATCAGGATGTGTATATGTGCGTGGTACACTACCGGAGGTTAGTGACCTCTGGGTCATTTATCCCCCTCGCCGCAACGCCAGGAGAATGTCCCTGCTCTGAAATGCGGCAGGCAGGCCGTGTGGCTGGAAGGAGCTCACTTCAAAGATGTCCATAAATCATGCTGCCACGTATCCCAAGACCCCCTCCACCTCCCCGGAGTCACTCACCCACCTACCATTTTTCTCATTTTCTCCACTGTCTCGCAGTCTAGGTTCAGACGCTGTGCCTTTCTGCATTGCAGGTTTTTACTTGTCATCTGTAACCCCCCCCAAAACGCTGCCTGGATGGTTGCATTTGATTGTGTGGTAAATGAAGGTGTGCAGGTCATTCAGAAATCAATCATAACAGAAGCTGTGGATCGATTACAGTAGGTCAGTGGGAGCTGGTGGGGAGTGGAGAGGCAGATGTATTGATTAGCATTGGTATAAAAAAACCAAACTCATCCCTTTGGTAGGGATTTATCTGCAGGTAAGTCTTAAGAAGAGCTGCAAGTTCAGACATCCTGATAGTAGTAGTAGCTAGTTTCTTGACTTTGCCAGAACAGACCTGCAATCCGTCAGGTCTTTATCTCCCCCAGTGTCACTCTGGGAACTCTTTATCATGCAGCAATGCAAAACACCATTCGTCTTCCCCACCTAATTCATTATCAGTGACAAAATGCAAAGTCCCCGCTTTGGTTGTTAAATGCAGAGACAATGGGAAATCAGGTGCTTGGTAAACACTGATAGCGTGGTTGAATTATGTCGCTTCCCAAGCAGCCTTGTCTATCTCTTTTGATGTATTAACCACGGCTCTTGTCGAACCTCGTTCTGCTTTTATCCCGATTCTCTTTTCTTCCATAGGATCCTGGGCTTAAAGGGATGCGGGACCGGTGCTGAACACAAAACAGACATAAACAAAGTGAGAGGTTTGCTGAAGGCACAAGGCTCTCATCATGCCTCTGCAGCCTTTTCATCGATCATGACATGTGTAAATATGTGTCTCACCTTGAGTAAATTAACGGTATATATGGCTCTGCCTCGATTATTGGACCAGCTGTAACCGGTGGTAGATGAAAGTTAAAAGCGTGCGCGCTCTACTTTCTTCAAACTTCGTGCGGTGCAGGGACGACGTAATACTCCCCTGACAGATTGCCACAAGCATAACACAGTGTGACCGACGGCCATGATCCTGCATCGCTTCTCATACTATAGGATGCTTCCATTTCTTCAGAACCAATCGTTAAACGTTGAACAGTTTCCACTCACCACTGAGAAAGCGTGTGATGGGATGAGGGATGGCGGTTTGTGAGGGGGGTTGAATACTTTCACAGTGAAGTCATGGTGCTTGTGTCATTGGCCCGCTGCTATTCTTCGCTCACCGTCTGGCCTCCATTGATCTAATTTCCATTGCCAGCATTTGACGTGATTCTGTTTGAAGCCGAATGTTTAGGCCCATTAAACCACCGATGGAATTGCAAACGTATGGTGGACCGCCGGAAAACTAAAGAAAAGAAACAAGTATGTGATGTTTACCAGACTTATGAGAGGAGTTAAGTAACCAGAATGTACACTTTGGTGCTGCATTCAGAGACAAGGTGATACAATTCCACATCATGTTTACACTTGGAATTACAACTTCTTGCATTCCTGTGCTAGAATGCCAAGAATCACTTTCTATTATTATATCAATAACTCAGATCTCATCTGATCGGTCTGAAAATCCTGATTATATATGTTCTCTTATCTGATATATCACAAAGCCAGACTGCTTGCTCTTTTGTTTGCTCAGCATGTAGCAGCTTATGCACGTTTGTATATTCCCCGAGTAGACTGGTGGCAGACACTTTGTTGCTGCTAATGTGGTCGATGCCCTCTCTGCAGGTCGTTTGGCAGAATGCCTCAGATAGACACACTAAATCAAGCTGCCAGTCGTAATGGGGGGGTATGTGTCGCATCATTTCTCAAACATCCCAGTGCAAAGAAGCATACAGGAACTCTAAATGCTCAGATAATACAAAGTACACCACACTATAGTCAACATCACGAAAACTAATCTACACCTGACTTATGACGTCATTAAGTGCAGAGCCTGCTGTTTCTTTAGTGATGTCCCGTCATGATAAAAGGTTATGAATGTCAGGATGAAAGACTTTTCCACAGACATAAAATTATATTTCTGTAGACACTGAAGCTACTATTAACAACAACCAGGTCCAGACATTTATTTTTCGCTTAAATGAAATGCTGTAAAAGCATATTAAGACCCCCTTCCTCTACTTCTCTGTAGCATGTGTGTATGTATATTGTATGTAAATTGCTATACCATGAGCATTGCAGCAAGTGCTCTGGAGTTTACTCATCTATGTGTTTTCCAGCTGTCAGACAGACAGAGAGGCGATGCAATAAAGTATATTTCTATTTATGCGTATGTGTTTTTGTACACTTTGAACCACGGTGGCCGCTGAAGCAGAAAAATCCTCTTTATTTCGAGGTTTTTACCTCAATTTATTTTTTGCTTTTATCACACTGTCTGTAAAGTTCTTATTCAAAGTTTTTTCTGTGAACTATTAAAGCGGAGAGAGTTCATGTCTGTGATTATGCAGAAAGTATATTTCTCATGTCTGTGTGATCGTGTCTGAGATGTGATCATCAGGAAAATGTGTTGTTTCAAGGAATCTGTTGTGCGGGTACCATTCATCACCAATGTACGGCTCAAATATGTCACCATCGCCCTACTGGACCAGAGATCAGAAGTGGCTGAAAGGTATTACTACTACTTTCTTTCTTCTGAAGGTTGAGCAAATATTGTCACAATGGCATGAAGCGTCTTTCCGTGAGCCAGATGTTTAAACCCACTCTACTCCACGACCTCTATAGGAGCCATGACCTTTTGTTAGGGCGCCTGTTAGCGACAGCTGCACTCTGGGAGCATTTGTCAGCCTCTACTTTTTGCATCCATGCTCTCGTCATACTCTGCAGTGTGATTATTTTGCAAGTGATCAAACAAGTTGGTGGGCCACCTTTGGGTGCTGAGATTGTTTGTCTGAAGTGTTTGCACTGGACTTCCTTTTGTTTGCTGTTCAAAGAACCAACACATTCTTTCAAGATACAAGCTGTTGTGGTTGAGACCGATTAGTCGGCTCAGTGTTTGGACTCGCGTCATCCATGTCGCTCTGCACGTACCAGCATTTGTATGAGCCACCTGAATAGGCCCGATGCATTCAGGGACATGTTGTGAGTCCTTGCATCGGGGAAATTATGAATTGTATTGAAATGAGTAAGATTATGTCAATTATCAATTATCTTACATTTCCTAAGGATGACCTTCAAGCACAGCGCGACATGTGAGGGAATTGTGGTGCTTGGCTAAAAGCTCCAGCTATAGCCCTAATGACTCTTGTATCATCATCGGGTCTATCAACACCAGATGATTATGGTAAATAACAAGTCAGTCCAAAGCAACAACATCAGTACTCTCTGGCACTGAGTCATATGTTAAATAGGTTGACGTTAAAAGCTCTGTTGTCCCTCTGGATTGAGTTACGTCTGATACCTAAAAACATCTTGAGTTCCATATGATCAGCTGGTTGCAAATGTGCTGTCGAACAAAGCAGCACTTCACTGTAATGATATCCCTGCATCACTCGTAAGAACACTGAAGGTGAATGAGAACTAATGCCAAATGATTCGTCTCTGTAATGCATTAGTTGGGATTAGGGTAAATAATGTCTGTGCACAAACAGAAATGTTTCACGATGGAGAGATGGTATACACAGTATAAACTACAGGGCTTTCATTCGTCTTTGATTTTGCTTTACCAGGACAGCACACTGACAGATGCACCCACAGGCAATGTTAGTATGCTCAGGCCACTCCTTTCTCCATTCCATCCTTTCATTCTCTCCCTGGACCTCAACTGTAAAAGCCAAGAAATCCGTCCTTAGCATTCTGTTAGTTATCATGGTTGTAAATCACCCTCATCTTCTCATTGAGGAGCTGGCGTCCTTTTATAGCCTTAGCAAGGACACTTTCTGCCATTTATGGCTCCTCCAAAGCACTGTAATGGGGCCAGTAAGTATCCCAAGTAGATAGGAGGGAACACAGGGAAGCCAAGAAGCCAAGAAATGGCCCCTTGCTTCCTACTTAGATCCAACGCAACTGTGACAGCTTTATAAATTAGTGGCAAAGTGTGCCCAAGCAGTGCCAAGTGCACTCTCCTCTGTGACTGACATAAATCCACACCTCCTTGTATGAAGCAAGTCTGGCTTGTCTCAGCCTGTCTCCAGTCTAGAGACACTTTTGTTTCTCCAACATAACCATAGATATGAAAGTGAGAGGGTGAGCCAAAGTGTGTGTGTGTTAGTGTGTGTGATTGTGTGTGTGTGAGTGTGTGTGTGTGTGTGTGTGTGTGTGTGTGTGTGTGTGTGTGCGTGCGTGCGTGCGTGTGTGTGTGTGTGTGTGTGTTAAAATGAGCAGAAATGATGAGCAAAAGACAGAGAGCGATGATGTGAGAGGAACGGAGTCACATTCTTGATCGCTTGCTAGTTTCATCATGCAGAACCGGCATTTTGATAGTGTTTACTTTAAGGGGGGGGGGGGGTTGCTCTCGCTTGCAGCTGCACTCCAAATAAACTATCTTGTGTTTATCAGCGACAAGATAATACACATCTAATCTGAACAAGTAACAGCTTTTCATACAGTCCTGACAAGTCCGGTCCCTCTGAATCATCCCAGGAAGACGGTTGTGCAACGCAGATAACGCTCACACACCCACATCTGTATAAAAAAGCGCACCTACTAAACGAAGACACCTCGCCACACACCCACGCACTCTCTCACGAGAGAGAGAGGCTGCAATGACGTCACATATTGTGCTCATTCTCCGCAGATGTGGGAACCAAACTTATTAAGTGTTTGGGAAGCAATCAACGCTAATCCAGTTGGCCTGAAGTCACCAGCCATATAAAGACGGAACTACCACAGCAGCAGGGGTGGCATGGTGGAACAAACAACACACATGTATTGAATACTGTGCCAGGTCTAAACTCCCTTTCCAAGACAACTGAGACAACTGAGCCCTGCTAGAATGTTCTTGCGGAGAAATACTTTGTTAACGGCCCACTCTCTCCGGGTTAAAAGTGTTATGAAAGGTGACAGTTTGAGCCTCGGGCATTGTATCCTTGTTTGAGGCCTGCTGTGCATTACTGCGTGGTTAAGAACTGCTTGCCACATGGTCTCAAATAATTGTCCAATTTAGTCAGTGTGCGCAAACAACCAGTGGGAAAGATGACATCATTGATATTCGCATAGACATAAAACCACTCTGTCAGTTATGGTTTCTGTAAGATTATTGCAGATAGGCTTTTCTTTCTTTTCTTTTTTATATATAATAATGAAGATTTTTAATGGCATCTCTCTCAGCAGAGACCATAATGGGGGGCTCTCCATTGAATATGTATCGTATGATTTGGCCATTAGCCACAACCCAACATAAGCATTGGTTATATGAAGTCATGATACATATTGCTTTGCCAGTTGTATAAAAACCACTGCAATTTGTCTACAGACTTAAAATTGGTGCTTACCTCTCCATCCTCCCTTCTCCCAGCTGCTTGAGGTGACTTAGTTGATTTTGGAGGCCAATCTGCTGACAGGATATATACAACTGTCATCCTTATTTATGAGCTGCTTTGTGGCAAGTATCCCCTGTGCAAAAATGTACTGTGTTCTTGGGATAACAACCTATCGGTCAAACAGCCAGTTCCAGCTGTTTTAGAGTAGCTGCATAGCTTTTTGGCAAGGAGACTTTCACAGGTGAGATAGTTCCATGGGAACACAGACAGGTTAATCCGGGTTTTTGTTCCTGAGGAGAAACTGAAATGGTTGGAGGAGTTGATCATTCTAATACGTTTTGCACCACAGCCCTCCTTTCATTGAATCCTGTGAATTTGCACATGCCATACAATTCCATTGGCGCGTGACCCAGCCCTCCTTCCTTCAAAGCGGGGGTGAAGGGAAACAGTCATGGCTGGCTCACGTTTCAACAGTACGCATTTACACAATGACAGAATGTGATGATGCAGCAGTGAATCGACGGTTTTCCTGCACCCAAACAACATCTGTTTCAGGCGAGATATGCAAAAGGAAACTCTGATAGGGAAGACAGGGTATCATTAATTCAGTGGTTAATAAATACAGACAGACAGACAGAGGAGGGAAGAATGAGCAGACCATGTGAAAGGTGGAGAGAGGCAAAGCATCGCCCCATCCTTCTACAATGTATAATTAGTTTGTATAAAACTAGTAAGTGTGCAGTTATAAGCCACCTGCCATTCAGTGCTGCAATTTGGTATTTCCTTTGAAAACAGGACTTCCTTTGAGAGTAGAAGATAAATGATAGGTATAGGCCAGTAATTGTATGTCTTGAAGATGTAATTACTCCATTAGCACAGTCAGTTACCCTTTACACTCCTTAGCAGCCAATATAAAGTTATGTTCTCTTTACGAAAAATGTCACATAGAGTGAGCACTGTGGAAGAGAGCGTACGGAAGGTGGGGAAGACGAGGTGGATACAGAGAGCCACGCAGGATGGCTGGATTGTTTAGAGGGGCATACTACGTCCTAAAGGGGCCCTGGCTCAAAGGATCAAGTTACAGACATTTACCAACAAAGCGTCCACGGAGGAAGTCATGCGCCCCTCACAGTAACACCACAGCACCTGGCCATTCACACACAGGAAACCTGAGGTCACATCCCCCCTTTCAGAGCATTCAGACGAGCTCCTGCTGCCAGACACGCGCCCCCTCAGCCTCTTCAATAGGCTGTGGGGGCGCCCTGACTACCAGGGGGACAGAAATGGAGACAACAAACTAAAAAGAACATCTGAATTATGAGGAGAAAAAACCCCCAGAGATGACGCCACATGATTTTCCAAGTGTTCAATGATGCAGCTCACAGAAGTGCCTGAAAGTGTGCCAGACAGGTCCTGTTATGAGTTAGAATTTCCCTTTTTTCCCCTCATGTGTAACACAGATGTGATGGTTTCTTAATCAGTATGAACATCAAAAAGCTGGGTTGCATGGTTTGACTCTGTTTGGAAACACATGAATAAGATGTTGAAAACAAGGTATGCACCATAATAGCCCCGATGGAATGTTCAGATTGTCAAAATCTGTGTAAAAACGAGGACACACAGACACATTTAGGAAAAAACAAGCCCTTAATGATCCAAACGTGCACAGGGGGAAACGTAGAAATCATCAGATATGAAAAGCAGTGTGAATTCTGAAATCTCAGACTAAATGCAACCTTACAGAATCAGCTAGAAAGAAATGGCTGCAAAAAAAAATACAAACAGTCCAGGGTTCCTCTGAGGCAAGAACGAAGCGCAAAGAGTTGCAGAACGACAAGGGAGAACAGCACAAAATCTAAATTCTGCTCCCAAACCACCTGCAACCATTTGACCACCAGTTCTCCATCATTATCGTTGGCCTGGTTTCAAACAATGCCAACCCATAATAGCAGCCACAACCAGTCAGAGTCATTTAGTTGCAGTCCCTCTGCAGTTAGAGCTGGCCGGGATCCAACCGCCACGCCGGGATAACCTTTGGAAAACACTGAGTCTCCGAAAGAATGTGACCGTGGTCACAAACAGACAGAGAGGAAGAGGAAGAAAGCAAAGAAATATGCCATACAGGCCAATCGGTTCTGTCAGGGCAGACTGACAGACATAATGACCGGCTTCCAGCTGGTTTATTTCTAATCGTGAGAGTTTGCGTAAAAACAACCTGTCGATGGTGAAAGCATGTCTTGAGACCAAACTTCAACAAAAGAAAGAAGTTGGAGTAAATTCCTTTGATGTGACCTTAGAATTCTTAATTTTAGTAGTAGCTATGGTATACAGATGAACAAAAAATGTGCTTTCTATATTGACGCTCAATTAGAGCATGACAAATCAAACTATATCATAACAATGAGTCAAATTTTCCTAAACCACACATACTGTAATTATCCATTTTAGGGTTTTTCAGCTCATTCTTTTGGTTTTCTTGCCTGCGTCTTTGCTCCTTTGGTTCATCTAAGCATTCTTATTGACTTCACCAGCAGGAGCTGAACACACATATCCCTCTGGTGGCGGAAGAGACCAAAACATTAAGAGTAGGGACATAATCCGGATGGCCGTATTCCTAGAAATGCCTTCAGGACAGTTGGGTGTATAAAGACAAATTTGTATGTACACTTAGAGTTTGCGGTATGTCAACGTTATGTACACAGCTTCTTTCCTTAACCAATTACGTAATTACATACCTTAATCAATCCAAAACAAACCAGATAGAATTTCTCAAAGGTTAAAAAAAAAAAAAAAAAATCGATTAGGAATCGATTAGTACGAACCATTCAATGAAACTGAATCGTTAAATTAATGGATTATCGTTAAAAGCTCAATAAAATGATGACATTCTTTCATTTCGCCGACCTCCAATGTGGAACAATGATTCATAAGTTTAAAAATGAGGCTGTGAAGTTCCATAAAATAAGGAAAAAGCAAAACATATTCTTTTCTTTCCCACACAATATTATATATTATATTAATATTTCAAGACACACATCATCAAAACCTCCAACAGGAACCGGTTTTAGTGAAGTAAAACAAAAGATCTTCATCTCCATTCCCTCATCCTCCCCTACAAATCAGACCTACTGAAGAACCCTGTGCCATCTGAATGAAAAAAAAAATCCTCTTTGGGCGCGCTCCAACAATCTACTCTCCCACAAAGCTCCCAGCACCCAGATGACGCAACAGGTGAACCACCAAGCAATCATCCTGAGGATGACGCTACTACTATGAGCCATGATGTGATGATGGACGCCCAAAACAAACCTAGAAGCTGCAGCACGGACACACCCTTCCCAGACACATATCCCACTTCCTACTGCCGGAGAAAAGACAAGTTTAGCCTGAGGGACTTTGCTCGGAGGCCCTCACACGCCGCTCAGCTGTTGTTCCTTAATCCTTCCTACCCACAGTTCAGTGGGTCACACAGTACGACCCCACATTAGGGAGAGGTTGCTTATCTGATTTTTTTTTTTTTTGTCTAATGTATGTGCATGAGCCTCAAATTACAGAGGGACATGGAAGCAGGTGTGAGGCTAATGAGAGAGGGAGAAACAGGCAGAAAGAAGGAAAAGCAGGAAAACAGACGGACAGAAAATGTCTCCCTTGGTTGGCACAGGAAGTGAGTCCTTTAGTCAGGGCTTTACTTTGAATACTTCTCCCCAGACAGCGTCTTTGACTAAGGTGTGAAGTATTAATGCTTGTCTAATGTCAAGCCCAGACTCAATTCAATCCCTGTGAACTCACTGAATGAATGCTAAATAGCCAGAACTCAGATAAAATAGAGAGTAATTATGATCTCATACACATCAGACATCACAACTGCTGTGACATCAAGCATAAAACTACTAGTAATGATAAAAAATAATACTCATTATCATCATTACAATTATTTTGATGTTTAAGGACTTTCAATTTTTTGCTAAATTAAGTAGGAAAACATTTCTTAATACTGATTATAGATGAATCTGCTATTCATAGTAATTACACCGTTATAACGCATTTAAATCTTGACTTATTCCATTCATTTGAAAACCCAAACCATATTACACTTGATCCCTTTAAATGACATTTATAGACATACATGCTTGTTTCCCAATTCAATAAAACACAGTTTTCTATCTAAGGGGGGGTGGAGATAACACAAAAAGAATAAGTGCGCTCCTACCCGGAGAAAAGTCTGAAGTGTGGAGCAGCGTCTGCAGCAACAGTTGTTCCCCCTCCTCCCCTCCTCTCCTCTCTGAGAGCAGATCCTCAGATCAGGACTCACACCGGCTCTTAGGTCGCTCTGGAGCGTCGGCCGCCAGCACGAAGGGTTTCTGGGTTTCTCCTGACAGTAGTCAAATCACTCCGGCGGAGAGTGATTCAGCTCACCGGCTACATTTGTCCTACTACTGAGGAAGTGGACCGTGAGTCACGAAATCCCGCCCCCCCCCCCTCCTAAAAAAAAGCTATTCCTCCCTCTTCTCCTCCTCCAGAGACTTCAGTCGAGAGCAGGGAGAAGCCCAGCCAGTGGAGGGTGATGGGAGCTTCCAGCAGAACCCTTTGTCTGAGTCTCCATTACAGTTTGTTCCAGGAGGATTATGCTTTATTCGTCATTACTGATTAAAAAGTGGTGTATGAATGAGTTTCTTCACTTTAACTTCTTTTTTCTTTTTTTCTAATCGATAAGTCAATTCTTGACTTATTAATATTATCATTCAAACTTTTATTCAATAATAATACTATTCCATTACATGAATCAACAATAGCATTAAAACAACTTTCCCTGCTCTCTTTAATATCACTTTCTTATACACAGCAATAATAATAATAATAATAAATCATTTTATTTATAACACATTTTGCATTTGGATCAAATCTCAAAGTGCTGCAAGATAAAAGGAGATAAAAGCATCAATATTGCAACAATGTTATATATAGCAATTTTAATTAAAAGGTATAGGTTCTGCTAAAAAGGAAAATTTTAAGTCCTTTTTAAAAAGTCTCAGTAGTCGTTGGAGCCCTCAGATGGTCAAGGAGGGCATTCCAAAGAGGAGGGGCCGCAGAACAGAAGGTCCGATCACCCATGGTGCTGAGCTTAGTCCGAGGAAGGAGGAGGCGGTTTGAGTGTGTAGAATGGAGGGGAGGGATCATATATAGTACAGTACATATACAGTCACATATATCATATCACATATATCACATACTATCATATATATACATATAACCATACATATATTTACACATATCACATATCATCATATATCACATCACACATATATACATACATATACACACATATATATATATACATATACACATACATATATATACAAATACATATACACATACATATATATACATATACACATACATATATATACATATATATATACATACACACATATTATCATATATATATATACACATACATATATATACATATACACATATATATACATATACACACATACATATATATACATATACACACATACATATATATACATATACACACATACATATATATACATATACACATACATATATATACATATACACGTAAATATATACATATACACATACATATATATACATATACACATAAATATATACATATACACACATATATATATATACATATACATATATATACATATACACATACATATATATACATATACACATACATATATATACATATACACATACATATATATATATACACATACATATATATACATACACACATATTATCATATATCACATCACACATATACACATAAATATATACATATACACATACATATATATACATATACACATACATATATATACATACACACATACATATATATATATATACATATACACATATTATCATATATCACATCACACATATACACATACATATATACATATACACATACATATATATACACAAATACACACATACATATATATACATATACACATACATATATATACATATACACATACATATATATACATATACACATACATATATATACACAAATACACACATACATATATATACATATACACATACATATATATACATATACACATACAGATGTATATATACACATACATATATATATATATATATATATATATATATATATATATATATATATATGTGTATGTATATATATATATATATATATATATATATATATACACATACATATATGTATATACATATACACATACATATATGTATATACATATACACATACATATATATACATATACACATACATATATACATATACACATACATACATATATACATATACACATACATATATACATATACACATACATATATATACATATACACATACATATATATACATATACACATACATATATGTACATATAGAGATCTATACCTAATTGTAACCAAATAATCAATGCTATTCTGTTTTCACCATGTCAGTGGTTATAATGTTATGGCAGCTCAGGGTACCATTCAGTACTGGGCCATCAGTGATACATTTTCAATGACATGCTACATTTTGAAAGTTTACAATCCATCACTAAATTCATGACGGAAGAGTTTTTCCATGCGAGAACAATTTTATGGCCTTCAACCGCGTTTGTTTGTTGTTTTTATTATTTTGTAGCTGACAGCAGTTAAAATATGAATGCTGGATATAAAAGTTGGTTCATTGGACTCTGCACAGGGAAGAACCCGTTAAAGTTGGATTCCGGATATACGGACTGATCCAGGAACTTCTTTGGCTTTAACATTTTGAGACGGTTTGTTTTCACCTCCAACTATGATCCATAAACTACCTGACGATTTGTTATGAAACGTTAAGATCGGATCCATGAAGAAGTCCGGAATCTTTTTTGAATGTGGGAAGAAAGGAACATTTGGATCCTTTTGTTGCCCAACAGAGAGAAGGGCCCAAGATAAAGACTATGAACATTGAATTGGTGGAACTGGAATCAAAATAAAACATTCCTATTTCTCGTATTCCTTAACATTCCACATGAGCCCTGCCCTTTAGTGACCTTTTGACCTTTATGACCGAACACGGTAAAAGCCAGCCGAGCTGTTAAATGTCACTTCCCCTAGATTGTACGGTGTGGAACCTTCCTCTAGTCATGATGTCTCAATTTTTGTCTTGGGGAGTGGCGGATGCAGCGCGATACCAGACATGGAATTTTTACTGACATATACTAATTAGAATTATGACTTAAGCAGTCTGTGCACACCTTAATAAAACAAAGAGGCTCCACCCTCTATGACAGATACTGTAGGCTTAAGGATTAAGGATTCTGTTTATGTTCTACAGGTTTCCAAGCAAGTACTGTGGTTGGTCTCTCCCGCTTTATCTGCTGTAACTCAAACAGAACGACACCAGAGTTTGACCGATATGAAATTTTGCGGGCTGATATCAACATCTAGTCACCCAGAGGAAAAACTTAATCATGTTCTTCACACAGAAAAAAAAACGAAGGATTGAATGTTTCGTAAATGAATGAAAGGAATACAAATGAAATGATATGCTGGCATATTCCTATGCTCTGCTCCTCAAATAGGTGTGAGGAGCAGTTTTTGTTTTTTAAACTTTCACCTAATGGGTGAAATAGGAGTTATATGAGTGAAATGTGCAACAAATCTGGACTAAATCTGACAGATTCGTAGGAAGTTATGTCTGAAAAGACAATATTTTTCATAAAAAGGCTATCCCTAGGGAGCAGAATATGAATTATTTGAGTAAAATATGATATACATATATAGATAGATTTCTTTGAGTTGATTAATATGCACCGAATTTGAACTAAATCAGACTAACGGTTGAGAAATTATAGTCCCAGTTGTAATATTCAACCGACCTTTCCCAAAATCGATCACGTTCTTCCTCATACTAAGATCTATGGGGATGTAAAATTCGGAAATGATCCATGAAAGAATATTTGAGTTACAGCGTCAAAACGAACAATCGCTGCAGACGCTAAGCTAACACTTTTAACCCTTACTGTCTTTTTCACTACAATTTAAACCATTTAGCACCGTTACATAAAACCTATTTATATACCTTCTTTTTTATTTTTCATCTGGGTGTTTCTGAAAGTGAAGTAAAAGAAGCTACGAGGTCATACCCCATTAAACCGTGACCTTTTTCATATAAATGTCCAAACATGCGACTGCCGGTGCCGGACCGACTCCAATGCATTTCACATAACCTCTGAATTATAAATTCTAATTTTGCAGTCTGAGGCATGATCCAGTCCGTCTGCATGCAACAAATTAAAGGATAAAGGCCCGACAGTTCATCAGGATGACTCCCTCACGGTTTCTTTGATCGTTCAAACCAAAAATAAAACTCTCTGTTCTCTCTGTTCTCAGTTTTGGAAAACACATTAAAGGGGCAATAGAGGGTAACGGAATAATCAAACCAAAGCGTGGAAACATATCGTAAAGAGGCGACTTAAAATGAGACAAATATTTTTGTTGCTTTGGAAAGCTAATTTAACCCTTTAGTGTTTTGATCAGCTGTTTGGTTGAGCTCAGTCTGAGTCACTATTTCTAATTGAAAAATGTGACTGAATATTGTTTATAATCCCACCCAGTGGCAGCATGTATGCGCTAAAAGAGTAAAGGACCGAGGGTGGAGCCCTGGGGGACACCACGGGTCAAAGTGGACACGGAGGAGGAAGTTGTAACCATAATTATTGAGAAAGTCCTACTTGATAAGTAGGATTTATTATTTTGGGGAAAAAAATTCTATTTTTTTTACTGTTTGAAAGTAAAAGAGAAATTTTTACGCATTCATTTGTCATTTTATGTTAACTTAAGTCTAAGTTAATAAATGAATAAATAAAATATTTAAAGAAATAATAATAAAAAAAATAATAATAATATTTTTTTTTTTTTTGGTGAGCAGATTAAAAGGTCAAATGTAATTTTATTTATTTAGACGTTTTTTTCTCTCGATGGAGAAAAATCGACATAAAATAAAAATAATGTTATAAATATAATTTCATAACAACCTTTAGGATCTTGGCGGGATCGACGTTGTCTGACGTGAATATCATGCTTTACTCAATGGCATTAAAGTCGGAGCTGCTCTAAAATCCTTAAACTCTGAACACCTGTGAAGACTGAAATCAAGTCTACTGAGGATCATTGCCCTGAGCAGCAGACAATTAGGCAATTAAACTGCTAAAAATGTCATTTATCTGCAAGTATGACTTGTAAAAGTTCACATTCATGTACATGTGTGACGCCGGGTTAAAATCGAGGCGTGCTTCTTTATAATCACATTATCTAAGGGACGGTGAATTCAGAAAATGCAATTTGCAAGCCCAAACATTTTAGGGTGATACAGATGTGATATTGACTATTCAAAGGATTGAAAGCGTTTTTTGTCACATGCACAGATAGAAAACAGATTTCCCTGTACAATGAAATTCATTCTTTGCCTTCCACTCCGATCGCTGTGAAAATGAATGCTTTGAGTTAAAAACATTTAAAAAAAATAATGAGTGAGACGTAACAATATAAGTTATAAGATAAAAATGAAAAATGTACAAAATAAATTTAAAAAATACCCGTTTAACTGCAATGTTAAACAACTAGGGTGAAAGGTTTCAGCCCTTAATCGAAATCTGAACTCAAATTCCTGTTTCCAGGCCCATTAAACAGATTTAAAAAAAGGCTGTGTTCACACAACCAATGCTGAAGGGACTCAAATCTGATTTATTTTAGCCTCATGTTGCACATGTCAGTTTATTTTTTTCCAGGGTTATCAGAATTGTCAGAATTTGGTGCGTAAGAATTGATTCAAGGAGATCTATCTGGTTATATTTCACTCTAATAGTTAATTTTTTTATGGAAAAAATTTTGTTTCTGACATTATTTATTATACTATATATTTAATTTGACACAACACAGGGGATTAGGGGCTTTTCGGGGGATACACCCTTTGTATCTGTGACGATAGCATAGGTTTCATTCTCGCCTTGCTCTTGCGCCATCTTACACACTTCTGGAGCTTTTTAATGTTCACAAAACCCTCAACTAGTTGGGGGATGATTCTAAAAACGATCTTATGAAAGACGCATTTAATGATTAAGGTGTTAACAGATTCCTGGAGAGAACTTGAAGTTCACTTTTTCTGAAACTGAATCTCATCCACTTGAGAAAACTTCATGTCTCTGATCGTCCAGATAAATAAAACAGACCATCTAGAAAATACACCTAAAACTAAAACAGAGAAAATAAGCAAAGTATCACCACTTAATTATTAAGGACCCACTGTATTTCTGAGGCATTCACAAGTGGAGGGGAATCCTTTGCAATGTCAGATGTTTTCGGATAAGTACAGGCTCTGATATCCCATCATGCACGGACGGGTATTGTGGATGTGATTCCATGTTTTCTATTATATTTCTAAAACTTTTATTGCTTGTATTCCCCTTTGATTTATTGTCTTTTATTTGTTATTGTTTGTTTATTACTTTTTATTGCTTTATTTATTCTCTTAACTCTTAAACATAAATGTGAAGTTATGTTTTTCATAAAAAATCTCCCCCTGGTGACTAAAATTGGAACTATTAGAGTAAAATGTGATATTTACAAAATAGATCTCACCGAGTCCATTCATATACACCAGAGTAAGACTAAATCAGACCAACAGTTTAGAAATTGTTAACCCTAGTGTTGGTAAAATAAAAGCAACCTTTCCCCAAATCAATCCATTTCTTCCTCACACTAAGGTTTATGTGGATATTCAATTTGACTTATTGCGTTAACTCTAAGGATCTGTGCGGCAGACACAGCAGCATCAATGATTCCATAATATTCCCCACTTATCGCAGAAATATTAAATGATTTGTCACATGGGGGGGTTGGTTTCCCAAATCTGGATTAAGTTTTTTTTAAACCATCAAGTTTTGAGCGTAAAGCTCACTTGGTGAACTGCTAACGTCATACAATCACCTCAAAGAGAAACTACTGCTGGGCTTACGAGATGGAAAACTTGTCCATTCTTTTAAGGATTACCGTATTTAAAACCCTATACCTTTAAGAGAATTCACAATCTGAGAAGCAATGAGCGCAGAAACAACAGGCCTGGATTGGTCTGTTGTTTCTCTGCCTCGA
The DNA here is from genome assembly GCA_037951165.1 of Lophius americanus. Classification (NCBI taxonomy): domain Eukaryota; kingdom Metazoa; phylum Chordata; class Actinopteri; order Lophiiformes; family Lophiidae; genus Lophius; species Lophius americanus. The sequence goes on from JBBDHG010000092.1 coordinate 1,116,356, forward strand.
TGCAACTATAGGAAGAACTTCTGCTTCATACATTTTTCATTTCACTCGGCCGCCCCGGCGACTCGCAGCAGATGAGGACCAGCCCTGATCAGGGGAGACATACCAGCGCCCTGAGCTCAGCCTAAGTCAAGCAGTTTTACAAAATGTCAGCAGTATTATTTTTACAGGGTCATATTAGAAAACCAAATGGATCTGCATCTGCCCCACCATGACATTCCTCCACTGGTGACCCTCAGCAAACCCACAGCCTCTTCTGCTCATGCTCTTCTCTGGTGTCAGCTTGTTAGAAAGCCACTGGTTTTCAGAATAGTATTTACCCCCGCCGTGGCTCAGCAGGCTCTTTTCTTCTTTTCGTTTTTTCTGGAAATGATAAACGCTCTCATGAATTAAACAGCGAGGAGCCAGCTAAGTCATAATGCAGATATTCAACCTCTGAGTCCTGGCAGCCTTCTATGTCAGCCTAGTTAAACATGTTAGCGGGTGAGTGTATCAGCGAGGCCCTGGGCTGAAACCTTCACAGGAATCGGGACCATTAGCCATCAGACTGATAAACAAGGCCGTGACATAATGTGGAAACAGTGATTCCATTCATGGGTCTATTCAGCCGCAAAACATTCTGCATGCCGTGCAAATCTCACACATGTAAAACAAATTCCGTGTGGTTGGCGGGGGATAGTGAGCCGCCATGGGGGGAAAATAGCTGTTTAGTGGAATATAACTGTTGTCCTATGACCTCCTCTCACATCCACAAAGAGTTTGGAGCCTGAGTGAGATTAAGGCGCTGGAGCTGGTGCAGCTCTGTCTACCAAAACTATCAGATCAGGAATGAGTTGTCTTTTCCAGTAGAGCGATGAACTTATCCGAGTTCCTGTAGCATTTTTTTCTTTTTTTTCTCTCGTGAAGAATAAACTATAGTGCCTTCCATGAGAGCCAAGTCGGTGAGTTTGTTCTACCTGCGGGATACAAACTGCAAAATGTTGGAGTTAATGAGACGTTTGCAGTTTTTTTTTTTTCCTGTTGGGGTATGATGCTTTTGGGAAACGGCTTTTAAGGTCTACTGGTCTGGACCTAAACCAGTACAGGGGTCTGGCAGCTGGACAGAAAATTGTAATAAATGTCCATGTTGGAAAAACAAAAAACTTGTTACCAATTAGTGTTAACTATGTGCTGGGGGAAATGCAAGCCTTCATTATATTGACCAGAAACATTTGGTGTATGAACAGAGAGGCCAAGGGTATTAAGTCGGCAGCAGCGTTTAAAGCGGCCGGTCTGCCAATTCAGGTTTGTGCACAACTCGAAAATGTGGCAACTAATTGCGTTGATCCTCTATGTGTGTGGATATAAATAAACCTATGCTACTATGTAAGTACATTTTTGTGGACTTTATTATTTCGGTCAAATGAAATATTGCATTTTGAAATTGAATAATTGAATTGTGCAAATATTACCCCAATCATTTTTAAATGATTTATTCATAATAAAAACTGTAGAATCAATGTTAAGATTCACTCCACTACTTGATTATTACCACACTTGAGGAGATATTGTACCATATACATAACTGTGTGATGTGTGCGATAAATTGAATGACGTCTTTAGGGGGTTGAGAAACCTCTCCCACTCCTTAAGCAATGTAAGCTTTTTAAAAGCTATATTGAGTTAATTATTCAATAAATCGTCATAAACCTGAAAATGTCCTGACCTTATGAGGAATAAGAAATAGGCCTATGTGGTTTTCACAGGTCATTACTGCTTTAAACAGGCATATAATATTTGTTAAAAAAAACAAACAGATTTTACTTTTTACCCCCACACTCAACGTAAATGATCCTTTTAATCACTGCTTAAGTCTCAGAATTATTCAACCTCAATTCCTCATAAGAGAACACTTTTTTTTAGAATTTCCAAAATTCATAGCAACTTAAGTTGAGACATTAATGCAGCATTGATATTATAACTACCAATAACTATTATAGTAGAACAAAATGATTTAAAAAGATTTTTCGGATAATGCTTCGATACTTTCACTTAACCAAGAATTCAAATGTAGGTTTTCTTGATGGAATATTTTAAGGTCGTTTTATTGGTGCTTTTATTCAAGTATTGGATCTGAACACCTTTTGTACTACTGTGTTTTATGAACTAACCTCATCTTTGCAAAATGCTAAACCGCCAAGTAAGAAGTAGCCAGATCAGTTATGCTGTAGGTTTGGTATTGTTGAAAGCAGATGTTTTTCCTGTGGAATCTGTAGTGTGAGTGGAAAGGATCATCAAATGGAAAAACAAAAGTATGCCTGCAGTAAATAACCTAATTTACCAACAACCAGACATGAACAAGTGTGCTGCACAACATTTTTTCTCAATATATGCAATAGCACCATCTACTGGAGATTCTCTGCTGGTGCACTTTTTACCAGCACGCAGCGTATTTTAGGATCCATTTTTAAAAATTGTCTGTATCTTGTGTAAAAAAAAATCAAAGGTGCACATTATAATGTTAGAAAAACGTTATCTGTTGGTTTATTGTTTGGTGATTTCCATCACATATTCTTTCTTTTGTGACGAATCTGCAGGTCTGGAAAGTAAACTCGTACCAAAACGAGGCCGGAATCCACGTGCTCAGCAGATCAGGGAAGTGTAGCTCAGAGGCACTAGGGAGCGAACAGTTCATGAAAGAAACGGTCTACACATCCCTGCTTTGACTAAAGATTACCTTTTGGTACACCTGGGGAATTTTCCAGAATGTCTTCGTTTAGGAAAGCGCTAAAATCGCGACAGAGAAACCACCATGAAAGATCTCAGGTGAGAATATCAATGTTTTTCTGGCTAGCATGTTAGCATGCTAGCCTGATGTCCTGTTCTGTTGTTATGATATATGTACTCCTCACAATCAAACCAATATGATCCAGTGACACGTGTACTAATAATTAAACTCAAAGGATATGAAATGCACCACTTTATTTCCCCGAATCTGATGAACATATTTCTCTATCTGAAATTTGTGTTTCATCTACAAACATCTACAGTCCTATGGATCAGCTGTTAGCAATAACCAACTTGAACGCGCACTCACCTGTTTTTACCTGTTTAAACTGTATCCACTCTTATCTAATAACCAGTTAAGCTAAAAAGGTTTTCAACCTCAACAGCATCCCTCATAAGATCACGTGTTTGTTGTTGGACCACTGATTCAACACGTGGATCTTAAGCATTAGACTCTCTGATTCTATATAGGTATAGATTAACATCGTATCTGCTGTATATCATTGTTGACCAGAAAGCTAAAGAAAAGCTGGTTCCAGTATATTTATAAACCACAGAAGAATAAGGACATTATTTTGTGGAAATATGAAGAAAAAAAAAGAACCTTCTGATGAAGTCGTTCATCAGACTTAGCAATATTATAAAATTATAAAACACTCTACCTACAGTGAACTATGACGATGGTTTTTTGATGGTTTTTGTCTGCTTTGCCTCGGGCACCTCGAACACTTTCTTATACATATTGTTGAATGGATTCCAATAAGTTTCAAGAAGCTCTAGACAATAATGTCATCAGGGTGGGAGCTACTCATCATTCTAGTATAGTGCATCTAGGATGGCATTAGATAGAGGAATAACAACTGACAGGATGTCGTTGCTGGGATTGCGTGTTCCTGAATGGCATAGAGGCCTGACCTAAACCTCCATGAAAACCTGGGTTGTTTGAGTGAGGGAGAGCAGCATCATAAATATAAACCCTGTATGATCTCTGACCCCTTCATGAGCTGCTATCGCACAGTATGACTTCTGGGGGTTGTCTTGGTCCATTAGAGGGAGGATAACGGATGTAATCAATGCTGATGTCACCTGAGAAAGGAGAAATGTGTTTCTTACATATGGTTATAGTTATATAATTGTCAATCTCTTGAGTGCATGTATGAATATCCATGTTAACCAAACTAATCCAGTTGTTTGTTTGTTTTTCCAGCCTGGTTTCAGAAAAAATTTTGGATTGCTGGAGAAGAAGAAAGACTACAAACTTCGTGCAGAGTGAGCTGAAAACTGCTTTTATATTTCCAGGCTATGAGAATTTAAAAATAAAAAGTTAGACGTTCCAGCGAAATACGTCTTTTAAAGAAGTTTCTTCTCTTGCTTTATTTTACAGTGACTACCACAAGAAACAAAACACTCTCGCTGCTCTCCGAAAGAAAGCTCTGGATAAGAACCCAGATGAGTTTTATTTTAAAATGATCAACTCTCAGCTTCAAGTAAGTTTAGCAGCATCATCATCATCAGAACAAGAAGAACATAATCTTTGCCAAAAAATACTAAATGCTTACCTTCTGCAGTCTGTCACGCCAACTTATAGTCTCTGACTTATTTTATGTCACGCTGACAGGATGGCGTTCATGTTGCCAAAACCAAAAAAGAGGAGGAGGAGATGACAGAAGAGCAGAAAAAAGTGATGAGGACGCAGGATATCAGATATGTGGAGATGAAACGGGTTGCAGAAGTAAAGGTTTGTTACCTTCAACTTGGAGAAAGTTCACTGACAAAGTTATAAATAGATTTTCATGTCTTTTGTTTGCAGAGATAGGCTTTGTCCCAAGGAATGTTTGTGTGATAGATCTTACTTTGAGACATCTTTAAGCGTAACGGACTAAATCCAAAAAGTAATTTTTGTTTTTTCGTTCGGACAGTTGAATACTACATTGTTGATGCAAAATTCAGTTTTCATATCCTATTTAATAAACTTTATGTAATGAAGATTTGTTAAACATTATTCCCTTTAGTGAAATCTAATTGTGTTCTAAAGCTATTGCTTATATCACTTTTACATTTCCTTGGGTGTCATCTCGTTTAAATACTGCATATAAATTCTTACAGAAGAAAACATGAATTACTGGCTAGTAAAATTACAGAACTATTCTTCAACGTACTGTAAAATGAATAATTTCTAATAAATATTCTTTTATTGATTGCTGTATTATGTGTTCCTCTTTCACAGAAAATTGAGAGAATGAAAGGAGAACTCCATCTTCTGGATGCAAGTAGTAAACAAAAAAACAAACATACGTTTTTCGTGGATTCTAAGGAAGAAGGTAAAAGAAAATCCAGTATATAAGTGTATCAATCGACATTAGAGCCGTTCTGGTCTCTGCAGGCTTACATTCTTTATAGATCTAGATTACATAGATGATAGATCATATAGATGAGGAGCTGGAGAGCTTTAAGAACGTTTTACTGTGTCTCCCCAGTGCAGTCATTTGACCTGGCGAACCACCTCAACACGGCTCCTGAGCTGGTGGACCGAGTGTATAACAGACCAACTCTGGAAACTCTGGAGACTAAGAGCATCCAGGGCGCTGCAGATCCTCACAGTATACAGGTCTGTGTCTGTCATTATCACACACATGTCAGTTTCTCACGGGCAAATACAAGGGCTGCCTGGGATTTCAGAATAATTAAAAGGTGTATTTTGGTCCTGCTGGTTAAGTGGATATCATGTTCAATCCCCTTGCAGACATACTGAGTTTGATTTAAAATTCTATGTTTTATTTGTTTTTTTCTACTTAAAGGGTTTTAGTAGAAATGCATGTCTCTTACATTATTGTTATTTGTAGTGTGATGATCCAAATCCCATCTAAGTTGTGGGCCTTTCCCAAATTTTATATATATATATTTATATATATATATATATAAAATCTCCGTTTGATCTTAATTTCAAATTACTGGTGGTTCATTTCCCTTTTTTTTTCTCTCTTCACGGAAATTGTAGAAAATGGCCAGGCAGAGGAAACACCAGTATAAGATTCTTTCCCAGAGGATTGACAGAGAGAAGAAAATGTTTGTAATCACACAGAAGATTCAGACACGCAAGGACCTACAGGTAAGAAAATGAATTCCTATTAAGTTTAGATGAACATCAACGTCATAGAGGAGCTTCGTCTTCGTCACATACCAATCGTCCAGTTGTACATATGAACAGCTAAAGAAGTGTTTTTTTTTTTTAGCGGATACTGTTGATTTCAATGTCTTTTCAAAACTGTCAAATCTACATTGAGGTCTTTTGTCTCTGTGCACCAGGATAAGTACAAGAAAGTGAAAGTCAAGAAGGAGACGGCCAGCGCTGCAGCGATCTACAAGTTTGAGACCAAGAGGAAACGCTGAGAGGAAAACCACGGACGGAAATAATGGACCTTTAGATGGCAGCATACACAAAGTGGTAGTTTTATGTCTTTCAAATATATTTGCAGACGTGCAAATTTTGTACATACTTATTTTCAAATAATTATTAAAAAAAAACCTGCAGATTATTTTTGTATATATCTTGTTGTTTTATATTGTTTATGGTTTATAACCAATGATTATATATAAATAGATAAAAAAGGCCAGATGCTGGATGTTGAACACTATACGTCGCGCTAGTCAGCTCTGCCATCAGAGTTAAGGCGGTAAATGGTTTTGGTGTTTTACCAGAAGGTGGCGTTAGTGTTCTTCTTCACAATGTTTGGAAAACACGGCTGTTAGTTGGTTGAAGACACTTGACCATGCATAGAGGTAGACTAGTCTGGAAGTCGATGGTATAACCGTACATTTACGTTCCTGATGTGGTCTTTGTGTGTCACAGAGGATCGGCAGCTCTGTAGAAGGACGCAAACTGACGAGCTGAAGCGCTTTGTCCCGTCTCAACCGGTCATCATAGATCAAAATGTTCCTTAACATAGGCTTCTCCAAGAAGCAGCTGACTAATTCATTCCTCCCAGGATTTAAAGAAGGAGGCTTTGGATTCCGGCAGTATCCAAATCGGTTTTATTGGGGTTAACCTCATCAACTTAAAAATCAGGAAATCCCTCTTCCCTGCTGATTCGTATCGTTATATGTTATTAATCACAAAGGGATTTAAAAAGGTTTGCAGACGCATGGATCAGTTATCAGGACAGCAATTGGTCATACAAGCTGATAAACCAGCATTTAAAAAAAACTGCAAATACACTAGATTCCGTTGTCGGCGACGCTGGACAGTCTTTTGTGGTTGAAGCCCCCTGACTGAATACTATCCACCTCACCTCCACCTCAAACAGAGCTGTTCCACTTCGCAGCAGTCTCATGTAGAACCGCGGCTAATAAAATTAAGAGTGATTTAAGGTGTCAGTTAACCGGCACGGATGACGGTGGATGATGTATTGCTAATGGTTGCTCATTAGCACACTTAAATCAAAATTAACTATTATTAATTGTATTAACTGCAGCTGTGCTAGTGCTGAAATAGCGCTGTTCAAAGGTTCCCTTGAGGGGAATATTTAACAAATGTTCATCTATTTACTCTCATCCAGTGAGTTGATGATGTGGCGCTGCCTTAAATTTGTCACAGGTCATCAGATAATCTCTGTCTTTATAAACTCAAATTAATGTTCACACATTAAATCCTCCTCATAAAGGAAATGTTAGACTTGTAGGGAAAGAACATGTCTTAATAATAAGTAGACAAAGTCATCTGCTTCTCACGTGAAAACGTTTGAGTGGAGTGGAACAATTATTATGTACATGTAACACCAAAGTGTCAAAATAAAGATTAAGTTAACAGAACTTTTAAACATTTGATAACCTAGCTATCAAAAGCTTCAGATAAAAATAGTTCTCTGTCAACAATTTTCAAAATCATAATAAAGCTGTACACAAAATTCCTTTCTCCCATCTAACGTTTGAGATAACCTGTTAAGTTTGAAGTTAAGTTTTATAGATGGATGGTACCCATTCATTCTTGTGCCCACTAGGTGGTGCTAGTGAGCACCCACTAATTATACTTTCCTTTTACAATAAATCCAGAACAATTCAGTGAAATTAAATGTTTGTCACAGAGAACTTACTTCCTGTTGTGTAGCGGCGTCGAGCTGGGACTCTTTATTTTAACGTGTGGAATTCTATGGCCACTCGTTTTTTTTTTTTTAAGTTTACGGAAAATCTTTACAGACAGGCGTTCAGGTTGTACGGACCTAAATTTCAATGTAACTCAAACTGATTTCTAGGCGGAGTTTGATAACGAACCCTGGGAATCCAAATCAAAATGGCCGACTTCCTGTTGCGTGTAGGACATAGTACCATAAGACGTTAATGCAGATCTTGACATGATACCGATCCATTAATCTTCGGAACCAGCTTATTCAGCCCCTGTTAAGTTGCAGGGGCTGGAGGCTATGCCAGCTGACTGTTCATCAAACGGCCAACACATGGACCAACATTCACTCACACTTCAGGATTAAAAGAGTCGCCAATTCACCTTTGTTGAACGTTTTGGATTGTGGAAGGAAGGCAGAGGGCCCCCACACAGGAGAGACATGAAGAGAAGATGCACACACCACAGGAAAAGAACCCAAACATGGGGGGGTTTCCTTGGGAGTGCTGTGGGACTACTTTGGCACACCCAATCCTGAAACATAATACATTTTAAGTTTTGCCATTTATTGTCAAGTGTGCCAAAATTCAGTCTCAATCTTTGAAGTTTGGGTGAGAACTTGTGTCAACACTTTTCAGTAAATTCAAATTAACTCCAATTTTTGGGGGTAATTTTAAACTCTTAACGTACTACAATGTTTATTGAATGGCTGTAGTTATCGAATAGTTATTGAATCATTATTGAATTATCCCAAATTGTACAATATTAGTAATATGGAATCTCACAACCTTACGTTTACTGACTGAAGACCCCTCTACTCATACGTTAAAGGTGGATGACCTGTGGTGACGTACTTGAGGTCACGTCTGTACATAAACATCTCCATCAGCGCGGCCATCTTTCAATTCTGGTGGTAAATCTTTTCCCGACTCGAAAATAGCATAACAGTTCTTGACGCTGTCAGCAACCACTGCTTCTGTCGGTAAGTGTAGCCAGCTGTGATACAAGATAGATTTTTTCGGGTCTATACCCTTGCCGTCGGGGGACGCCAGCGTAGGTTTTATTAGGACTTCAGCGGATCCTCCACATCAAATCTCAACCGGTCAAGTCTCCTTTGAAATAAAGCACCATTCTTCAACAGACTCCACTCTTCTTGTGTCCTTTTGTAGCTCTTAATCCTGCTGTCTGTCTCCATCAGCATCTATGTGGACATGTGGTTCCAGCTGATAGTGAGCACTAATAAACTCAATGTGCGGTGCCTCCTGCCGGTAGTGTGAAACAGACTGGAGACCTGGAACCCAGCAGAAGATCACAGTGACCCAGGTTTGATTGATCACCGGGGTGTCAGAAGCTTCATAAACAAGGACCATCCATCAGCCTCTCTTGAGAGCAACTGGAGGGAAAGAGAGGGTGTCAGGCACAAATGTCACTAGGCGCAATGAGAGGTGGAATTGCTGGACAGGAGGGACCGGAGGCCTTGGCTCACACACTGCTGACCAGAGCAAAGGTGAGCCAACACCTCCGGATGGGCCAAAACAGGGAAAGAGTGATGTTGGGTGTCAACACGGACTGGATGTAATCATTCAAAGCAGTAAAGTGCAGCGAGAACAATGAAGATGAGATTATAACAACATGTATTAGACCACAAATCATCTTTAATGCTATAGTGACTCACCCCTACTCCACACATGAGCACACCAGACCTCGCAAGGTCCTTCAGTGGGGCTTCAGTCTTGACCGTTCATGCCAGAATTGTGTTGTTCCCATTAAAAGTGATTGACGTCCAACTCCCGTTCCCCTTTCCTCTTGACTTCCTCCCACCCTCCCTGCCCTCCGCTACTGCGTCACACTGCTGAGAGAGCGTGCGTTTATCGGGACCCTCAGGCCCGGCGTCTATAAGCGGAGGGGGTGGAGGTCGTTAAGGAGAGCCCATGGGTCAAAACAGTATGTGCGCAGTTCCGGGACCTCTATCTCACTCTGTAACCGAAGCACAGACAAACCACTGTTCTTCCTCAAGTTCTCCTTTCATTCCCCTCCCAGCAACCGGGCTCTAGCGCCCGGTTGCAATGGCAAGGCTCAGGGGTGGGCAGAGGGCGCCCTTTTGATTTTAAAGATATAGACAGGCATTGTCAAAACCCTTGTAATTCATTTGACGACTCACACAGGCCATCCTGTCCACCGCCCTAAAGTCATCTCAGCTAATGACCCCGTAGCTTTGCTAAGGAATAGTCATTTTTGGAATGGGGGAAGTTAGAAGTGGAGTGTCACACAGCTGCAGGGTATGACATTGACCCCCGTGTATAGTAACCGTTGGGAGAGCAAAAGCATAGCCTGGTTAAGAATGGCTAAACACAATGGGTCTTTGTTCTATGCCTTAAGTTATAAAGTGCATAAGGGGAAAGATAAGAGGAACATTTTGTGATTTGTTTCTGTATGATACTGGAAACCCTCCTCAATGTTTGATTGACTGATGGATGATCATTCGTTTAAATTTCAGACAACTATCACCTCCCCACATGTGGTTTTTTTTTTGGATGGTCCTTGCACACCACATTTGCGACACCTCCACCAACATAACACCGCCCCGCTCAGAAGGCAGCAACTAGAGCGGAGGTTAACTATGGATAACGACGATACTAATCGATCCCCCAATTACGGGAAGCTGGAAAGCGAAAGGTGGGGAGAAGAGAGAGTTAGCCTTGGGGCCGAGTGTTCAGAGGGCGTCTTAGAATGCCAGGGGTGGGGGATCAGAGGTTGTCTTTATCTTAGGATCCCCCTCTCCTTTAACTTGAAGATGGGTGTCATGGGGCTTTTGAAGTGGTGGATAGAGAGGAGGGACAGAAGAGGGGGAGGAAGAGCGAAGCGTTCAGTTGGTTCACTCTCTCCATGCCAGGGGGAAGACGTCTGAAAGAAAATCCTTACAGCCTTGACAGTACCTTTGACGCGTGTGTTTTTGTGTATTTGTGTGTGAGTATCAGGATGTGTGTGTGTGTGTGTGTGTGCCTGAGTTGAATGTCTGGTTCATGCGATGAGGAGGGGATCACAGAGCCTCCTTTTTAAATTGCTGCTAATGAGCCCTGGCTGGCGAGAGGTACTCGAATTGATTAAATTTGCATGGGAGCCTAAATCATGACACGGGCCTCATACTTGTGCTCCCCACCTTTAGGGGCACGCATACACACACATACACATCACCTCTGGTGCCCACCCCCCCGCCCTTACCCGGCACCTCCACATCAGACCTACAGGGAGTGTCTCCTCACAAGGGAGAGGGACAGGATGAAACAGGGGGAGGGTGCGCGTGTGTGCGGTGTTGAACGGGGCGTGGAGGGCACCCATCTGCCCCGGTATTACTGTCAGTCCATCATTCAGGGGAATGCCAGTCGCGTGCCTCGGGGACGTGTTCATTACGCTTTAACTACCGGATCTGTCCTTGTCTCGCAGCCTCCTAGCGTCATTGTCTGCCTGAGATTGCGTGTGTTTATTTATGCATGTGTCTGCTTTCATCACAATTGAATGATCTCGGGGTTAGATGGGGGGTGGGGGGTGGGGGACACAGCGGACACTGGACGTGGGTTTGTGACTGTAAACGTTCAAGCTTTACATACATTGTTTTTTCTTCTGCCAAGCCTATTTTCACTTTCACTTTATTATGAAATCCTCAGTATTTACCCCTTTATGAAAACTCTGACCATGTAGAGGTTTTATGAATGGTTTGTAATTACTCTCTGTTAGGTTGTAGATGGTAAATGGACCGCTCAAAACGCTTTATGTTGTGAGCCAGCATTCACCCATTCACATAAACATTCACACAGTGATGATAGAGGCTGCCATTCAAGGCGCCACCTTCTCGTCAGGAGCAGTAACCATTCACACCTTTATTCACGCCATCATTCATTCACCATTGGAACAGCCATTGGGAGCAACTGAGGCTTCAGTATCTTGCTCAAGGACACTTCGTCATGTGGACCGCAGTGGCCAGGGATCGAACCACCGAACTGGAGTGGATGAAGTGGATGACCACCCCACCGAATGATTCACTGTTGTCACCGCCTTGTGAACACCATATCATTCATTATAAGCTTCAATAACTCAGAAGTTAAAGGGACGATAGTGACCTGCTGTTTGCCAAAAAGGTGAACTCATATTCAGAGGAGGACCTCAGGGTGGTTGCATCAGCCAGCATCATTCCTATCTGTTGTTACCTCAGGTGATTCCTCCCCTAAAAAATTCTCATTTTTATGATGTTTTGTTGATGAACTCTCCCCCAACAGCAAGCTATTCCAATGATTGAACTCCTCAAATTAGAGTTATGTCCCCTCCTGAGTAATAATGATCCATACAAGATAGATCTCCTTGAGTTGATTCATATCCACCAAATTTGGACTAAATTGGATATTGGACCATCAGGTTGAGAAATTATGGCCCTAAAACTTTCCAAGATAAAACCATCCACCATCTATAACTGACGAAATGGAGCCTCGCTCTAAAGTTTTTGTCACGCATTACTATTTGTAAATGAGTTGCCAGCTTTGTTGCAAAGTTTGTAAAAACATCCCCATTTTTTGACTTATTACTGACATTCACGTTGATGCATTACTCAGTTACAAAATACACAATAAGAAATGAGAGATAAGGAAAAAGATCTATTTAATATGATAGAAATCTAGTTTTAACCTCTTTTAAAACATTATAATGGTGCCCGGGGAGCATATTGGGGTCACGGTCTTGCTCAAGGACCCTACGACCCGACTACCTTCCCGACCTTCAGATTGTGAGTTGTCCGCTCTACCCAATGACCTGCAGCCGCCCAATTGTTTATTCATTATTCAATAAAATGTTACCAACCTGATTAATAACCTAATTATAAACATTCTTGAATTGTTTCGTCTCATTATGCTGCCTTGCACATTTTTGTTTGGTTATCACATGTGTTTGTTTGTCGGACTTCATGCTTACCTCTCTAATGGCCGCCAATGGCTGTTGTGTGGTAGGAGCTACTTCTTGTGTACTTTTGCACCTCAGATGTTCTCAGTAGTGTCGGGCTGAGTGTGTGTTAGTGTGTACGTGTGGGACACGGCTTGTGCGTGGTTAGCCGGGGTGATTGCAGTAATCAGATGAGGCTGTTAATCAGAGTTTGTTCGTCAGTGGGCTGATGAGGGGCGATGAGGGCCACTGATTGTAATGCGATGCTGCAATCGGTCCCTCTGCCAAATACAGAGACAAACCGCGAAGACAATCATCATCACGCTGTGCACTTTTTTTTTTTACCCCCCACTTTTGGATCGACATGACAGTGCAAACAAACAAGCAAAATTCCACATTTCTTTACACACTGAAGTACGTCCCATAGAAGATTCAGACTCAATCATCATTACAGGGGGAGGTTTTCTTTTCAGCCGACAGAACCATGCACCGTGACACCGCTGGATTTATATCACTGTTTTGGTGTCATCTCTATTGAACAGCAAGAGCAAAGGGGGGGGGTTCTGTTGGGGTTAGAGGGGAGAAAAGTCGTAGTTGACAAAAACCTTGGCGGCTGGGAGGTAAATGTGACGCTGTCAGTCATAGTCCTTTCTTGTCACAGACGGGCTTACATCAGATCTTTTTCCACTTTCTTCTCTTTTGCAAAGGGGGGGCTGCTATCGCTGATGCTATTATAGCTGCCTCATCAGCCAAGTCCCTACAAGGGCTGATACAAATTAATTAACCTAATTAGGGGCTGCGATTGCTGGTGTGATTATAGGGGCTGGAAGGGGAGGGAGGGTTGGAGGGATGAGGCAGGGAGGGATGAGGCAGGGAGGGATGAGGCAGGGAGGGATGAGGCAGGGAGGGACGACTCGTGGAGCAGGGGATCTGCTGGCAGCGAGGGCCCAGGCGATGATCAGCCAGGAGGTGCGGGAAAGGAGCCAAGATGCTCTGCATGGCTAATGAGGAAAGCTTGCTAGCGTCATTCCCCCCCTCCCTTTTCCCCTTTCCCCTTTCAATTCTCCACCTACTATTAACTCCCATTTTTGCCTTCCTTTTCTTCCTGGATTTTTATATTTTGCTCCTGATGGGCTACAATTTCATCCGAATTTCCATAAGCAAAATTCATTTTACAGTATTATTTACTCTAATTTTCTAATCGGATATTCTTCCCCTGTATTATATATGTTTCATCTATACTGTCCTTCCTGTGTTTGTCTTTTGTTGACTGATGGGGCTTCAAAACTACATCAGGCACCTGTTGCAGTGCACAGTTAAAATGAATGTGGACCTTCAAGCCATTTCCCAATCCGATCCGACTACCGGACCATCATCTGCGTGTCTTTTCAAAACACTTTTGACCACCTCCAAAAGACAAGTAGGATTCCAGAGAACTGTATAGATCTGAAGTCTGACTTTTGTTGATGTTCTGCCGTATCAGGTTGCAGTTCATCACCTCCTATAGTTCCCATTTACAGACCTTCATACCAGGAGCCAAAATACCCCCTGGACACACACACACACACACACGCACACACACACACACACACACACACACACACACACACACACACACACACACACACACACACACACACACACACACACACACACACACACACACACATATGCACTCAGTACCCTCAAACTCCCCCTCTCATACACAGGCACACTCCAGAGGAGGAATATTTAAATATCTTTCTATTTGTATTGGAGACAGAACAAAGATATTCTTCAGACCGTTGCAAAATGTGTTTTACCGCCTGCATCAGCAATTCTGATGCTTGTAATGAGTTGGAGAAGAACACAAGCCACTAGAAGCGGATAGGTATCCGAACATTTAAAAAAAAAATTGGAGGAAATTCCAGAAAAACGTTCCTCAGAAGTTCAGTGTTGTGTCTTTCTTAAAGTGCAGGAACTCACACCACTATTGTCTTATGATGGCAATGTTACCATTTAAATAATGCCACTATGTCATACTAAGCATACATTTGATTTGCAGGAATGTGCCTTTTGCAGCCTCCATCTCTTCTTTCTCTTCTTTTTCTTGCTCACGTTCAGTTTCTGCCACGGCATCAGTAACACGGACGGGATTAGGAAACGCGAGCAGACAGCGATGAGGAGGTGTTCATATCAACGTTCTAATCTAGAGCCCCAGAAAAAAAGGTGCCTTCTGTTCTCCTGTCAAAGATTCTGCATCGTAAATGTCTACAAGGCTGCTATTCATAAAGGGTGAAATGCAAGAAAAGGTTTTTTTTATCGACCATCAAGCTTAAATATTAAAACGGGGAAAAGGGACCGTGTGATAGTTCAAACTGATCTAATCATAATTTTTTATCAATGGATGAAATTATTATGAAAGACAAAAACTCAGAAACCTACAGCAAATTAACCAACTCTGCAGTTTTAGACTGTGGGAGGTGGCCGATGTTCCTGCAAAACCCACGACCCAAAATCAAGGTGATCATGGAAACTCATGAGTTGGACCCAGGACATTTCTTTCTTTCTTCTCTGCTGCAGGACGAAATGACTTCACTTAAATTCATCGACCATGGGCAGCATTCCAGATTTGACTCACAACAAAACTACACAGCTAAACCCATGTCATATAAAAGTTCATGTTTACCTTTATTGTATTTTCAATCCCTTCCAACACCTTTTTTTTGTTTTGTGTACGCGTTATGGCTAACTTCTGACAAATTTCAAGCATCTTTGTCGAATAATAATTCTGGATAAGTCTTTGTGTGAGGAAGGACTGTATTGATTTGGGGAAACTTCAGTTGCATTTTAACGACACTAGGGGGAGCTTCATCTCCAAATGTTTTTGTCTAAAATTTTCCTTCGGTCCGATGAACTCCAAATTTGGGGCGTACCATTCAAATGGAGGAAATCTATCTTGTATCTATCAAACTTTTTTATTCTAATAGTTCACATTTTTTGGACATAACTTCCCATTTCATTTGAGGAGTCCAGAGGTATAGCTAGTACGAAGCAGGGGATTGTTTAGATACCCTTAGTGTCGAGGATGAAGGTATAGTTTTATATTTGTCTCCACCTGGGTGAATATTTGATGTTGTTGTTGTTGTTGTTGTTGGTGATGGATTATTGGGAGGTTTATGTAAATACTACTGATAAACTATGGATTTTCAGTTTTTTATTGGAACTTAGTGAGAGGATGGGTGTTTCGTGTGGCTTAAAGATGAATCTCTATAACATTGCATAATTCCTTTGATGTCCCATAGATAGATCTTGATGTGCAGCGCGGTGGTGTAGAAGCCTGGGATCAAATCCGATTCCCCCCCGAGATCATGGAACTTGCTTTCCTGGAACCCACACAACTCTGGCCACTCCAGGATGTTTGCCGTGTTATGACTTGGGTCATTTGTATCTGGAATATTGTCATGGATCATGTTTCTTTTTGCGATGCCGGCGATCTCCTGCCTTCATCAGTGCAGGCAGATAAGCCTACTTCCTCTCTCTCCCTCTATCAACCACGATACCAGTGTTGATGCCTTCGCCAAAAAAAAAACCTCTTGAGTTTGTTGTTAAGTCATTATTAGAGAAGCGGGTTTCGTTTCTGTAATTAGTTTAATCCAAAACTATGTCAGCTTCTTAATCGGTTTAAACATCTAGTGATTCGGTAATTATCCGTGGTAGTTAGTTTGATCATTAATTCTGTTTTTTTCTCGGCGTGACTCATTTTGTAAACTGTATAATATTTTAGATTCCGCCGCTGAACGTAGAAATGAGAATTAATTTTTCTTTTGAAGCTGTTTCCTGTTTTTGATATTCAGGCATTATTATTATCGTCTTTTCTTTGATTTTGATTCTATTATTAAGATTATGGAGGTTCCGTCCATCCTTTTGTTTGATATAATGAAATATTCACACAGGATATGTGGTTAGAAGAATGGATGGATGGATGTTGATGTAAAATAATAGTTAGGAAGTTGGTGCAAATTCAAGTAAAAATCCAGATGCACCACATTTATTGTGAATAGTTGTTGCTAAAAATCCATCAACCTTGAATTATTGATTTAATTTAAGGGGACTGTCGGGCCTTGTCAGTGGGATGTGCTTCACCAGGTGCCATTCTAGTTCCTTTTTTTCTATTTCTTGCTATTCTATACACTGCGTGAGAATGGGATTCAACTTTGAAAGCAGATTTAAGAGCTTTCACTCTTCTTGATTTAAAGACAGCAAGAGGGAAGGATTTGAAGGGTAAAAATTCTGGCACACAGGAAGTGAAATGGGCCAAGAACAGTGAAACTGTTTTGGAATTCAGAGAAGAATAATTAGCATGAATCATTACAGCCACATGACTGAATATAACAAATTCCCCCTTTCAGACGCTGTTTTGTTGTTTGTTTCATCTTAATGAGGTGTTTCTAATGTCGGCTTATGGAGACTCTTTGTGCTTACTGTATGTATTATTGGATTATCTAAATTCCTGAATGTCCTGATGAATAAGCATTGGTAGAGGAAGGGTGTCACAGGATGGGTGATGGTCAGGTGGTGGGAGTGTCTGTATTCGTGGTGTGAGCGGAGTGCCAGGCCTTTGGGAGGCATGTTGGGTTTTTTTTCAGCTCTACTTTTACCTCACAGATGAGCGTGGTCCCTGTCAGATGGGAGGTAAATACAGCACATTAGCATTTCTTTCGCATTTTGAGGTCACACTTTATGCTTTAATTAATGCCAGGGAGAGAGAAGGAAAGTCGGTAATAGTCCTGCAATGAGCCGATACTATCAGACGGCCAGCCAGAAGGAACCGCTGGGAGATGAGGGGCTGAGATCTGGTCCTCGACCAGTGTTTGTACATATGTAAAAGAGAGGACAATGCAGTCCATGTCTGAGCATGTGTGCATGTGCACATGCATTAACAATCAGGGAAAAATGTTTTTTTGTGGGTGCGTTTGTGTGCACAATGCGATTCACGTTGCTCTCCCAGCTAAACAGCTGTAGCAAGGCTGCGATCAGATATTTATAAGCGACTCATGAATATGGATGGCCAGCGAAATGGGACTGATGTTTGTCCTCTAAGAGGGGATGAAAGGAGAATGTGCTCCTTTCCCTGAGAGACCCAGTCAAGGCTGCTTATGGAGAAGGGGGCGGGAACTCTGGATTGGGAATAAGATAGGTTCTGGTGTAGGCACCGATGGTGCAGAACAGATGGTAAAATGTAATGAAATGTGAGGTGGATACTCGAGGCACGGGATTTCCATGACGGATTTCTAAATCAAACCTTAGTGAAAGCAGTTATTAGTTATTAACCCTCAAAGGTTGAATTAGATGGAACTGGGCTTCTTTTTTCTTGAGTTGAGGGCATTTCTCCTCTCACACAAGAGGCTTCACAAGCGTTAAGGGTCTGGAGGGGAGTCCAGTATTTAACATGTTGTAAGTCACACCACCCAGCACCATAGTGGCTCGTTAAGGATACAAGAAAGTTACTCCATTATTAGAACTGTCAACTTTGTTATTTAAAACATTGCAAATGTTGCAATGGAGGCTGACGGAAAATTTCTACGGTGAGACGGTTCCTTGGAACAATAAAACCAACCTCCCACCAGTTAAGATATTTGTGATACCTGACCTCCGCTTCGCCACCGCTTGTTTCAAATACAACAAACGTTTCTGCAGACAGAGGCCAGGCTGTGTCATGTCTTCTCAAGAGTCCACTCTCATGGACAATCTCCGCATGCAAGAGGTGAAAAACGGAACTCTGAGCTCGTTCAAGGGAACAACTCCCAACCACCAGTTCAAATATGTGTTAACACCTGAGTCAAAACCAGAACCTGTGAAGTAGAAGAGTGTACAGATCGCATCGACTCAAGGGGCAGTAACATCTAGTACATCAGGGGGGATACCAGAGAGAACAATGGACTGTGAAGAACGCACTGAGGTGGACGGTCCTCTCAGAAGGGAAGTTCCCTGTGAGCCTACACACACGGATCAGTACCTGCTGTCTACTTTTCACTGGAACACAAGCTGGGAATTATCAGAACTTTCCAGCACTGGGCTGAGTTTGTCCTTAAGATGTCAGAGGGAGGAGGATGGGAACGTACACCAGGGCTCTGATTCCACCCTTGAGGATGATCATCACTGGAGGCATTATGGAGGCACTAGATTGTGGAAAGAGGACAGAGAGAATCTAACACAAACCGTTTTATAAACAATCTCTCACACACACTCTCAAGTCCGCTCTGGATGGTCGCTGCATTTTGAATAGCAAACATAGTTTTTTGCCAATGTTAACCGTTTTAACATCCTGCTCAACTGTGTTGTTGATCTCATTTTGAGTCACTACTTCTTATTGAACAACGTGATTGAGCCTGTTTATAAAATGACCCAGTGGCAGCATGTATATGCTCAGGAGTAAGGGGCCGAAAACGGAGCCCTGGGGGACGCCAAAAGTTGAAGGGGCCACTGAGGATAAGGCATTAACCGTGGCTATGAAGAAAGGCCTTTTTGTTGCATTTTGTAGCATATGGGGACTTAATAAGCAGAAGTAAGAAACTTGATAAAACCAAAAATAGTTTATATTAGTGTCTACAAAGCCAGCAACCACGAGGTCCAGCACCTAGTTTTAGAAAGGCATCTTTATCAAACTAGGTGCACATCTAGTTTTAGAAAGATGCCTTGGATACGAATCTTTGAGCGTCCAATTATTGTTTTTTTATTAATATAGTACAGTTATTGCAGCTTATTTACAGAGGGGGAGGGCTCTCAATGTGGAAAAAAGGATTTATTTACGAACAAGAGATTTAGCAGTCGGAGGAATTTTGCCATTTAAACCGACTTCTAGATTCTACTTCTGCCGCTGGTTTTGTGTAATTCATTAAGCGTTTTGGACAAATATTTATTTTTGTAAAAAAGTTTCAGAAACTTGACAGTTTAAAAATACTGGCACTTGAATGTTGAATTTCACCTTTAAGCGTGAACATTTAAAAAATAAAAAATAAATTAAAAAATTAAAAAATATATATAAAATGTAAAAAATAAATAAAAAATGGAAAAATAATAATAAATTGTTTGAAAATAAAAGAACAAAAAAAACAAAACATGCATTTATCATTTCATTGTAAAGTTGGAGTGTCTAAGACATAAAATTAATAAATGAAATAAAATACACAAAGAACACTTTTTTCCATAGGTTTTATTTTTCTTGGTGAGGAACTTAAATGTTCAAAAGGACATTAAGTGGAAAATTTCTAAATGATTTCCAATATTCAACCAAAAAGCTGTGGTTGAAATGCTGCAGCGTCACTGAAAACGTGCAGAAAGATGGAAAAACAAAACTTTCTCCAGTTTGAAAGTTTAGTTCACTGAATTTTGTGTGTGTGTGTGCGTTGGGGGTAAACTTGTGTGTCCCCCTTAGGGTTTTTTGTTTCTGCACATCTTGCTTGTTTTCCCCAGCTCCATGTTTTTACGTGATTATCACACAAACACTGTGTGCCCGTTATCGTTGTATGTTTATTTCATCAAATCACCGAACTGCAGAACGCCTCCTGTGATGAATCCTGCATCCTGTACTGGACTCAGCCTCAACGTTTTCTACATTAACATGCACATCTGATGTCCACTTATGGACATGCACATCTAATGTCCACCCTGATGGACATTATGTTTATTGTTCAAAACCTCAAGAAAAAAAAAAAAAAAGGTACATTTTCTTTGTCATTGTATCAGTGAATAATAAAAATCCTTGTCCGCAGCGGTCGCTCTAGTTCCCGGCATCAAACATTTGGTCAGGGACATGTATCACTGAACCTAATGTCCACTGTAGAGGTCACCATATTGAGAGATGGGACCAGAGGATGGCGAGCTCAGGACCAAGTGGCCATGCTGGACCACCACGTACATTTCAATGCTAATCACTGAGTCATCTATCAGACCTAATACATGGGCGCTAAGCAACCTTACATGCATTAGATATTCCCAATTAGCATAATGGGTTGTCTTTTTAATATGGCTAATAGGTTGGCACGACCTTGCCCATTCACTCAGCAGGTAGACGCACCCGGCCAATACGAAATGAACATATTTAGAGACTAAATGACCATTAGGGACTTTTAGCTGTAATGGTTCCGCAGTAACCCATCTGAAAAAAAAGGGGGAACGACGGAAGAGTTGATGGATAGATGACAAACAGGAACATTTCTCAGAAAAATACAATATAATGAAAAGTCAAAGATGAAATGGTGATTTATGCAGAGAAGTACAATGGAAGAAATTATTATTTTATGGATAGCATTTTTTTTTTACCAAACATTCTTCCTCCTCTGTAAATTGTGCTGGTGGTGATGTGCCCCCGTGGGCACCGCTGGGTCGTGCGTCAGCGTGGCCACAATGTGGCACTGGGAGGGCATGTGGGGTTGGAGGGGAGGAGAAGGGGCAGAATCTGAAAAATGTGCCTCCGCAAAACCCTGGGGGGGTTAACATTTTGCTTTTCTCCGAGGCTTTGTGGTATTGCACAAATGATCCCAGGAGTCGGACAATAATGTTTTTATGGGACTCTAAATGTTGAGCTCAACAAGGTCATTGTGGGAGGGTAATGGCCAACACGCGGCCGCGCTTGAACTCCGCCGGTCTCGCAGTTGGTCCGGGGGCTAGGAGGGAGGAGAGGAGGTGGGAGGAGAACAAGGAGTCACCCCTCAACAAGCCAGCACTTTGTTCCTAAGGGAGACAAGAGCCACTCTGAACATAACGCACCTAGAACACCAAAGTCTTCCTGGCCAGGCCAGACTGGGTCTTGTAAACTGGCTCGGAGAGATAATGTTTCCCTGCAGCTAATCTGTGCCGGGATGCCCACGCCTTGGCATCCAGTGAACAATGACCCCTTCCTGCCTCCAACAAGAATCCTTTTATTGCTGTCTTTTGGTACATGTTGGACTTTTACTGGCTGCTGCTCCTCTGTGTGTGTGAGTGTGTGGGCAAGATCTGCGTGATTTATCTCTTTGTTGCTTTGGATAAAGGCCCTCGCTGTAGTCTGGGTGTCCCCTTCACTGTCAGTGATGAAGGGAGATAGTAGCTGCTGTGTGTAGTTTGATTGCAACAACGGTTTGGATGCGTAGTGGTATCAAACGGATCTTTCAAAGTGTTTGAAAATATTCTCTCATTTAAATACTATGAATATTAGAGCAGTTGTTTCACATATGTCCCTTGTTTGTCTGTGTGGCTTCTTCACCATAATAAATTTGGCACACTTATTGTTATCACCTATCTGTGGTTTGGTTTGCCATATACTGTAGAAAAAAAGAACGTTTCCACTCCTGAGGATCAGTCGGATTTATCTTGTTCACTTTTAATATATGTCCTCACTTTCCATAGAATAGGTAATGTATTTCACGTGTGTGTATAACATATTTAGTCTTGCTGATCTGACATAAAAGCACGAAGCGATGCAGTCAGTACTTTAATATTGTCTATATTTAAAAAAAAAACATTTTCATCTATAATTTAAGATATTTCTAAGAGGAATAAATAAAAACTTTATTTGTATCACAAAATACCATATTTAACATTTTTCCTCATTTCTATAGTCTAAAGTCTAGTCTATAGTATAGTTTGGTGAATTTAAGCCACTCTATTGGGTTTATATATTTCTAAATCTGACTCTGAAGGGATGAGCGCCTCACCTGCCACCAACCTCAACACAAGTCACTACCTGAAAGCAGCGAAGGTTTTGCTTTGTTCTTCTAAAAAGGCACAGAGTTGATTTCCCTTCTGTCTTCTTGTTAGTTGAATACGAGCCGCAACTTATCAATGTGAAGAATGAGACAGGTTCTGTGTTCTGTGACTTTGTTATACTGGAAAAATGTTGAATGTCTCTTACGTGTCTCTCCTTTGTCTGAAAGGCCGTATAGTTGGATGGTTAATAAATGGAGGTGTGTTTTCCCTCTGAGGCCGGACCTCCATGGTCCCCTGTGTGAAGCCGTGTGTCTGCTGATAAAAAGGGCAGGAGCACCAGACAGCCAATCAATAGATCAATCATAACATTTCCACTTCAAATCAATTAACCCGTGACTTCTTATCCAACTTCTCCCTTTGGTCCATTATATTTTTCCTAACCCTCTAAGAACTCTGTCCTTCAGTTTGAGGTATTATCAGGAAAAGATCTATTGAGGTTGAATAAAAAGCAGCTTGATTTCTTTTTAAGGTTTGAATTGGGAGATGACCACCGGTGGTTCGGCTGTACAGATGTGTTCTGAACGACTCACAGGAAGTTGAACACCTGCATCATCATCCTCATCAGTCAGTTAGAAGTAAGACACGGTCTTCCACAAGAGAAGAAACATCTTTGAAACCTAAATAAAAGGTCTTGTTGTTTTATATTTAACCTGTTAAGATTATCCTGACGTGAATGAATTATCTTCTTCTTCTTCTTCTTCTTCTTCTTTTGGCCATTCCCTTTAGGGGTCGCTACAGCGGATCATCTGTTTCCATCTTGTCCCGCCGTCTGCGTCGTCCTCTGTCACACCAACCAACTGCATGTCCTCTCTCACCACATACAGATATCTTCATAATCACGCTTATGAACAATCAAATGTACCATGAGTGATTATAATCATAATCTGCATCTGCAATGAGCAAAATGAAAGTCACAGCTACATTTACACAGGTGGAATAATTCAAAGCCAAGAAGAAAGAGTGAGGGAGATAGAGGGAAAGGGGGGGGAGAGTTGTAATAAAGAGGGCACATTGTTTCTGGCCTGCATGCATGAGCTTGTCTTTGCAACCATTTTGAATTCCAGCCATTCAGAGGACTGGAGTGCGTAGGAAAGGCCTCCAACGCATTTCCCCATCACCATCACAAGAGCGGCCATTGATGCGGCTCCACTGGCTGTGGGGACGTCCACACCACAACTCCTGTCCGCAAGCCCCTTCCCTTCCCCTCCGCTCACAGCCGCGCTGAAACAGACGCACACACTGACACACGCTGAGGCAGTGTCACTAGACTTCTTCAGCTAAATGCCAACAGAGGGAATCAGAAGGCCATCTGAGATGGCTTCTGTCCGCGTACGCCCATGTGTGGGTTTGTGTGAATGAGACCAAAGGGTGGGGAGGTCTATGATACCACGGGTGCACATTGCTTGGCCCGTTATACTATGTCACGATGGTTGGAGGTTTGAGCGGGTGACAAACGCAGAGTTTTCAACCAGAACGACCTTGTGGCATTCCTCAATGGCCGGCTACACCACAGTGACGTGGGTGGGCCAGGTGACCTTTGATCCTACGTCGCACTCTCATGTGTGTCCATTGTGCCGTGAATTCCGTATCAATTTCACACATCTACACAATAGGTTTCTCAAAGGGTTCCACTACAAAGCTTAGTTTTCAGACTCTGAAAAGCAGCATAAATAGCAAAAACTCAATTTGTCGGTTTTAGCATAATTTCATCATAGCATCATTTCATGATAGCATCATTTCAAAAACCGCTGAATGAGCTGCACTTATATTTAACGTCCTGTGGTAAGAATACCCAAGTAGGCCTCCATACAACAACAAAAAAAAGTCCCATTCATGATGCTCCCAACCTGGCTCTTGTGCTGGTATTTCACACCAATGGGTGCTGGGCGTCGACACAGGGGTTTGTTGGATAAACTTCCAACGCTGAGTAGGAGCGCCAAGCATCACTGTTATTGTTACTGCTTAATGCCAAGCACCAGCATTGTTGTTTTGCAGCAATCAACACATACATATGTAATATATCTGAGAGGCAGAGGGACAATACAAGCTATTGTAACGGCAAAATTCAGAACAGCACAGAGGCCCACACCATTCTAGGCCCGTAGCTGACACTCGCTCTGTGGATGACTGTTTTCTAGATGAAGGGGCCGACGTACGTTTTTGGTCCCTGCTGGGAGTTCAGTGGCATTTGTCATGATATCGGTTTAGCGCCATCTGTTGAGCATGTTGGCATTTTTGTGAATGATGAAGGTTGATGGATGGTGATGAGTGTTCAATGAGGGGAAGGACAAGAGGTGACGGGACATTCTGGACGGGGCGCAAAGATCTCGCGGATTGGCTGTGTATGTGCCTCAGTATCAAAGTGGGAGTTTGTGTGAGCGTCTGAGGGCAAACGTCGATGATTGTGTCAGGGGTGAGTGATAACCATGGTCTTTTCAGCACTGCGGGGCGGGTCAGATGGGTTTGATGGATGGTTAGCAGGCTGGCCCCCTTCTTCACGCCTCTCCTCTGCCCGGTGACTGGAGATCTGAGCCGGTGTGAGGCTGCTGGGTGTTTGTGTGTGGAACGTGTCCGGCCCAAATCACACAAAGGTCGTATTCCCTCTGATAAAAAAGCATATTCATTGGATTTTTCTTAAAAAATATATTTGATAGAAGGATTTCATGGCATTCAATGTCGAAAGAGTCAAATGAGCAAAATGTCAATAAAGAGAGATTGCATTGATTTGCAAATCTTTTTAGCCTAAATGCAAATGAATACAGTCCCACAAAAAGACATTTTAATGTCCTGTCTGATTAACTTCATCGCCTTCTTAAAAAATGTATTCATTTTGGAATGGATGCTTACAATGTGTTTCAAAAAAAAAGAAAATACGAACAAGAGAATCTAAAATATATATATATATATATATATATATATATATATATATATATATATATATATATATATATATATATATATATATTATCTTTTACTAAATTAATTTTCAGACACTAATTATGTTGGAATTCTGCCCCATTTTTTCCTGCTATTAAGACTTCAGTCGCTCCTCATCCTGGGGTGTCCAACACATTTTAAAAGGGGGTCCCGGTCTAGACTGCAGGCAGACATCGTCTTTTACGCTGCAGCCTTAATACAATATATGTTGTTCCAAAACCTTTATGTATCTTTAAGTATTAATGGAGCCTCCTCAGATGTGTGAAATGTACAGACCCACCCTCATACCATCACAGACGCGGACTCTAGAGCTTTTTGCTGGTGACAGTTTGAATTTGTCTTTTCGCCAGAGGACACAGCGTCCACGATTTCCCGAAAAACGATTTAAAATGTGGATCAGAAAAAATAATACTTTTCCGCTTTTCATCAGTCCATTTCAGGTCAGAACAGAACCACAGAAGTCGTTACTGCTTTTATACACTAGAATCATTTCTGTTCCAGCTGTCTGACACAAATGTGCTGCTGTTATTTTTCTCATCTGTTTGACCTGATTAGAACATTAGGAAGTTGAATTAAGTAATAATAAAAGAGATAACAGTCATTCATATACTTCTCCTCCTACATTCTCGTTTCCTTGTTTTTTGCATCTCCTTCCTTCCACCTCCTTTTCTCCTTCCTCAGCCGTCTCCCTTTTTCTTTGCAGACCTCCCTCTCTTACAAATATTCCGTCTTAGGCTGCGGCCCGGAAGGTAGAGCCGAACAGTGGTTCTGATCCTGAATGTTAATTATTAGCTTATTCCATCACTGTCTGGATTTGTGTGTGAATGGATGAATGCTGCCATGTGTTTTATTTTCCATCCAAAATATCATTCTCTCCCCTTTTGCTTCTAGTAATCTCTTCCTCTCCTTCATCCTCCCAGCTCCTTGTCTTTGTTCTTCATCCACCTCCTTGTCTTTATCCTCGTTTTCATCGCACTCCCTGACTATTTCTTAGTAGATCACTAACATTTCTCCTCTTCCTTCTCCTCCTCCACCTATACACCTTCTACAGTGTCTTCCTGCACTAGATGATGATGATGGCGTACCTCACTCAGCCACCTTTTTCTGACAAAGGTTGACTTTCCACGCCAAGCTTTTGTTTGAAGGCTCTGTGGCCACTGGTCTGCTGCTTCAGGCTCGTTCTTCTTGTGGACCAGACAAACTGCAGGGGGGGGGCGGACAGATAAAGACAGAGGGAAGCAACAAAGACTCACGTGAAAGAGCACAAGGCCTTCATACATGCAGGCTCACTAATTGAAGGCTATAGCCACCGGACCTCGCTCACATCACGCAGAAAGACATAAAAACATACACACAAACACACAAACACACAAACACAAACACACAAACACAGGCAAAAGCAGGAGAAAATGTTTATTAAAATCGTTCAGGTGTTTCCCGAACCTATAAAGCATTTCCCACAATACCCACCCCTCGTAATTCAACGTGTGCAGACACGGGGGTTTCCTTTAATCTCTCCAGCATATGTACTCGTCTGTAGGCACACGTAGAAAGAAAAGGGCCCACTTTGCTGCTTTGTCACCGGTTTAGTAATGGCAAACTGAAGGCCTAGGGCCACTATTTAATTGCTTTGGCCATGTGCATCCAAAGAGGTGCCACACCAATTAATCCGTCCGATGGCACGGAGTCCTGTCGCACCACACACCCCCCTGGTAGAGTCCCGGAGGGGAGAGGTGGGTGGGTTGTAGTGGGTGGAGAGCCACATGGGAACCCTCTGCCAACAATGGGTACCAAACCCGTACCCTCTACTCCGTTTCACCACCATCCCCCTCTGAACATCAATGGATAACCTTTCATCTGCAGACGCAAGTGATCGCTATTTCACACATAACACCGAGCTTCACTCCCGCTGAACTGAGCGGAATAAGGAAGCCTTACAACAAAGATTGTAATAATTTATACATGATGCCAACGTGTATTCACGGCTCACTTATTAAGTATTCCCAATGTTTACTTGGATAAAAGCAAGAATACCATAAGATGTGTGTGTCATATGACCTGTTTTTACAGTTATGCAGAATGACAGCCATCATTATTATATTATCATTGCATTAATATATTACTTTATAAGCTCAGAGGTTCTACGCCATGTAACTGAAAATATAAATTCAATGTATGGGAGGGGATGTAAATGTATTTGTTGAAATTGAGGGCAGTAAATACAAAGATCTTGTAAAATAAATTAACTTAATTCAATATTTAAATAATTGAATATGGTCACAGTCCCACTGATTTATAATCTACAGAGAGAACGGAGGAAAAATAACCAACGGCAGGAAAACTGTGGAATTTCTACGGCCTGTGTTTGAAAAAGGTGATTCCCCCAAAGCCTTTCTTTTTGCCTGCCTACCCATCGTGACTCTTGACCCCAAGAAAGGATCTGTCACCTCCACCCATCATCCCCTCATTTCCTGGCTGCCTGACTGTGACTGGAGCGAGTAAAGTGACCACTGCAGGGAGAGCAGCAGGTGGATGGAGAGGGGATTGGAGGGCATTGTTTATTTTCTACTCTACACAGGGAGGACGATGAAGAGGGGAGGGCTTGAGAGGGGAAGCGATGGGTAAAGAGAGGAGGAGGAGGTGGAGGTGGTGGAGGAGGAGGGCTGTGGTTGGATGCAGCATCTGGCTGATATACAGCCTCTATTGAAGCCATGAGGCCGTCAAGTAGGAGGTTTAGCTGAGTTAGCATGAGGCACACAGCTATAGCTAAAGACATGGAGAGTGACGGTGATTCCATTGGCGCCACTGACACCAAGATTCTCTGAACTTTAGATTTTACAGAAGACTTTGCTCATCCTTCCTTCAGTTTGTGGCAACACGACCTAAAATTAAGATCCATCATGAATAAAGAAGAACTGTCAGACAGAAGGAGGGAGACAGGTCGGGACGCCGACTGACCTTTTGTCTTAGTTAAAAATCAAAGGGGGCCGCTTCTGGCCCGTGAGGGAATAGAGGTGGGTTGGCAGGAGAAACCACAGTTGGCCAGTGTGTCTGGGTGCAAATCCATGAGACCACATGACCCTTGACCCCGGGGGCTTTTGGGTTGGGTTCTTCCAAAATCTATGAACGCCAGGCTTTCCCTTTGGACTTTGGGCTAACCGTAGGCTTCCGATCCCTCCTCCCAGTAATGATTTATGGGGCAGGGTGCGATCGACACACGTTCAGCCCTGGGGATGATCCTAAATGGTAGTTTTGACACCAATGAGAGACGGGGTTAAAGGTGATCAATAACAAGCCACTGGAGGAAGAGAGACAGAAGGACAGCTAGGAGCATGGAGGAGAAAGGCGTTGGTAGATGAGGAGGAGGAGGGAGCAGCTCTTTTTAATTGGCCTGTGCTCATTACTCAGCTATTTGCAGACCATCGCCTCTTTTGTGTTTGTCCAAGCCTCCAGCTCTATGGCACACATGTTGTGTTTAGAGGCGTTTTCCTTTCTTCAATTCTGTTTGAGCCGACCTCAAAATGTTGCCATCGAAACAAACAATCAAAAAAAACGGTTCAGATTTGGCCATTTAGTGACTTGGAGCAGAAGGGTAAAACATTTTCTTTCATGATGTTCTTGAATCCGACTTCCAGCAAAGCTTTCATTACTCACTAACCGCGCTCGTCTTAGAAACTGCATGACGAGGGGCTCCTGCCAACTTCTCCTCTCCGAACTCTCCCTTCATTTTTGCCTTAATCTTCCCCTTCATCGGGCAAGTCTGTTTCCCACCCGATGCATACCATTCCCTCTGTTCCTCTCCTTCACCACGTGTTTTCATCCTTGCCTGGCTTTGAGAGTGGCTCAGCAGCTACGCTTCATAATGCATGCCCTACATGGAGTTGTAGCTCGCTCTTCTATCAATGGTGGCCCTAATTCTCCTCATAAACAGATCTTGCGTATGTGTTTGCGTCTTCAAATGAAATGTATGCTCATACCCATCTCTACGTGTTTCCCCATCTCCATACCACTAACTTTGAGTTCACGGGTGTTGCTATGCCAGTTTCTCTAGTGAACCCTCTCAGAGCTGAGAGGAGAAGATGCCTTGTAGTGTTACACCCGCTCTACATGGACTACACACACACACACACACACACACACACACACACACACACACACACACACACTAGCAGTCTTTGAGTATCTCTCAGAAGTGAGCTGATTAGGCCTAAGACTGGGGACTGCTTTGCCTAATCATATGGCTGCATCCAAATCATCTGTGTACATTTCTAATTACACGGTGGCACGCGGTGTCCTTGAGCACAGTGGCAGGTCTCCATTTCATCTCTGCCTACACCCCCTCCTCTCCCCGTGCCTTATTTTTCCCTCTCCTCTCTTCTCCATCCTTATTTATTTCCGTCAGTCTTATCTTTGTTGCGGTTTCACTCGACTGTGCGCCGAGCAGCGGCCCTCGTTTTGCCCATCCGTGATTCGTCCTTTTAGCTCAATCGCGGGGGCAAGGCCGTCTGCCGGAGGCTGCAGGATAAAGTATGATCATCGGTTGATTGTCCGGCTCCAGTTTGCAAAATAATATCTATTCTAGCAAGCATAGCATGACAAACAAGGGATGTAGTTTTAGTTTGGATTCTAGAGCGGGAGCTTCCTCAGGAGGTGTCTGTGTGAAAAACTCTATGCTATTCTTGTCCCTATGTGCTTTTCGAAAAATGATTGAGCGTCAAAATGTATATATTCAAAGATGATATTTGTATATATACATCTGTGAACTCTAGAAGGCCTTTTTTCCTCTTCCTTTTTTGAATATGCTTGATGAAGAAAGGCCCTGAACATCTTGGTGTGCTCTCGGCTAAGATGACCTTCCTATTGTTGCCGGCGTGTGTTTCTCTACTGCAAGGTCTTGCCTTTTCTTTTCCTCTCCTCTTCTCCGTAGTGAACATTGTTATTGAACTGGAGGCTTTGCAATGCCATACACTTGACAAAAGCCAGGCTTGAAGGCGAAGTGTGTGGACAACCTTTAACATGGGATTGCCATATCCTTTTAGGCACGACAATTAACTTTGCAACCTTGTGCAGTAGTGTGAAGCCTCCTCGCGGCAGCTGTGCCGTGTGATTTCAGATAGGTCGCCCTGAAAAGATCAAAAATATAATAAAACCATTATTATAACTGCTTTGTTTGGTTAGAGTTCTTCCCTTATAGTCTTCCTCGGGCTATCTACAACCTTTTGTGAGATATCCTAGAAGCTGGAGGCTGCTTGTATACAGATGGTTGCATTTATCTTGAGTTTCCTCACTCCGCTCTTATCACCTGCCAAAGCCATTGTTTAACACCAACCAGCTGACTGAATCAGCAGTAATTGCTGCCGCTGAATGCCTCTAAAGTAGGACTTTTCTTCTCATTGTATGCCACCAACTGTAACAACTATGTGCCGCTGCCTGGAGGCAAGTTCCAGAGATATTAGTTCTCCATTCTCAAAACTGTTAGTCACACTGACAGACACCTGAGGCAATATAAAATGTCCCTCAAAGCCCTGAAAGAGGGAGACGGGCTACCTCTCTTCTTCAAAAACTCCAAGTGAGGAGCAAAGGGAAGCAGAGGGGAGGGGAAAGTAACTTTCAGAAGCTGCACTTGAACCCCTTTGCATATGGGGGCCATACCTTGGAGTAGACATGAAGGGGGAACCCATATAGCTACAAGGCCCGGTATCATAAATAACACAAGACTTCTCCACTGCCGTCTCTGACTCCTCCAGTTCACTGCTGGAGTGTTTCATATGGTAACTAGGTGTTCACTGTGTGGCCATATTGTTGCCCATCTTTCAAGTGACTCAGAGGAGGAAACCTTGAGGTAAGGGAAGAGAGGGAATTTTTGATGAAAAAAATGCATTATTCCATTCTTTCCATTCTTTCTTCCGGTTGCCATCCCCCCTTTCTGTTCCACTCACAGTGGGTTTGGAGTATTTATTACATAAACGTTAAAAGGAGGAGAAGAGAACTCGTCTGGTGGAAGAAACAGCGATAGAGAGTAAGACAGCTACAGGCTCTTTCACCTGTCGGGTTCAAAATGTGGTTTCGATGGAGGAATGAGGGATTTTTTTTGTCCTCCATGCTTTGCCTCGAGGGCAATTTGAAGCTACGCAGCGGATATTGTAATTACCCACTTTTTTGCAGTTTAATCTATGTCGATTAAATCTCAGTATTATAATACTACATTGTTTTGTCCTTTTGGTGGATAATAACTGGCTTATTAAGATTTTTCTTTCAGTTGCCAGGTTATGGACTTCCATTCAGCACAATACAAATCACTATAATTATCTTTTTTTTCTCTCTGTAGGGCCAGAGATCAAATCACCCACTTTTGGGTGGAAAGTTATACCAAACAAAAGGGTGTTTCATAGCCTGGCAATCAAAAATATCCTATAAATGGTTTCATGCAATTCAACAAATGAGTCCTGAATTGTTGATTAAACATTAATAAAGTCTTTACAAACCCCTTAAAGTGTACGTTATAAGTTAATAGTACCCAAAAACTGCCTCCTTCTCTTCCTAGCGACAACCCTTTCTCTGCACATGATGATGATTTGGAATCCCAAGAATTGGTAAATTATTCATCTGCTCCTATTATTTCCATAATTGCCGGCATTGTAGTGATGTTTGTAATGGCATTAATAACAGGCGTTGGCATATAATACGCTTAATGTTATTTATCTGTTGGCAGATAGCTTGATGCTGCTAATCCTCATTCATTTGCTGTGGATCAATGCAAATCCGCTGGCATGAGTGAAAAAAAACCCTCCCCCTCCCAGGGCTGATAGTTCCTAATGTATTTTCCCACCATTAACCAGCCATAATCCCTGCTAATCATCACTAATCCACATCTCCTGTGTGTGACGATACTTCCCTGATGAAGGAGGCATCATTGTTCATGAGCGCCTGGGCACTGCTGAGGATGGAGCTGCTGGGCGAGTGTCGCCGAGGCCCACTCAGTGTAGGACACAGAGTGCATGATGGGAAGAGGAGGATGAGCGGTGAGGGTGAACTGTGATGCTGTGAAAGTGAAATAATTGGGGTTTTGCTGTTTTGAGATTAGTTCTGCTCATGTTTTATTGATTTAATGGAGGGTTTTTTTCTCCGCACCATACAGAATAAAAACTGCATATCATCAACAGAATCGGAACCATCTCTCACACACGATCAGCTGTGTACTTTTTAAGCCTCTGAGCTTTTCATTGGATTTCAATCCATTTCTTCTGGTTTCTCAGTGAGGCCTATTTGGTTTTAGATTCTGCCCTGATACGGGTTGTTCGATAGTTTTAACTCTGATTGAATCGTATTTCGAATATTTTAAATGGAAACTGAGGTCTTTCTTTTTATCTCATCGTGTTGAGGAAGAGACAATTTGTGGGGGTAAGCCTGAAATGAGGTTTATTTATTACCATGATATTATAGCAAAACTTGGTTGTAAACTTATGTAAAAAGGTTCAGAACGCAGACAATCAGCAGATGTATTACTTGTCATTCATGTGTGAGTTGAAAGTGAAACTCAAACAAGCATTAAAATCATATTTGTTATCATGGATAGTTTCTATCAGACATTGTGGTAGAATTCGTCGTCGCAGTACCCACAAATGACCAGCAAGGGGCGCCTGTGATCCGCAATACTCTGGAAATTGATTGACACCTAGATGTTGGCCTCTTCTCCCACAGTTTGAGCCCCTAAACCAGAGCTTAGACACTTTTTTTTATTAGTACTTGAACTAAATCTACACATATAACCGATTTCCTGGATGTTTGTTTAGTATCTTAATGGTTATTAAGATTATATTATTTTCTCTACGTTTTTTTTATTTGCATAATACAGCTGTAAAAAAAAGTTACTTTTTATTAAATCAAATATCGCAAACAGAGTTAAAATATATTCGTGGATTAATTGTATGAATTTAATGAAAAATAGAAAATAGTAAAATCGTGGTGTTTTCCAAAATCTGATCCGAGTTTTCTTTTCAAACTGAACGCCGCTTCAAACTTCTTCTTTTTTTTATTTCGCTTTCCTGTTTGATAGCGGACCACTTCTCTGGGAATGCATGCGCCAAAAGTAAAATACAACAGCGCAATCATTTAAAAGCATGTGTAGGTCTACTATATAATGAAAAATAACGAGAAAAAATCCTTCAACAAACCTTAACTTGTTATAATTTCCACCGTGACTTTTAAATCGCTCTGCTGTTGTGCATATTTGCATATTTGCACAACTCAAAGTGATTTTGAAAACGTTTACATAAAAACATGAATTTTAGTGAAATGATTAACCAGCGTCTGAAATAAATCTTTCAATATTAAGATCTTAATAATGTGTTTAAAGCCTGTGGATGTCGAGAAACGCTCAACAGCGCTGATGCCTTACTTTAAAACAACATTCAATATAGGATTTCAATACTTTTAATATTCATTTTGCTGCTTGTGAGCAGGCCAGAAACGTTTAAGGGCCTGTGTTTCTGGTTGAACGTGTTTTCATGTCTCTGGCTGATTTTTCTCCCTCCTCAGATCAGAACATTTTTATTTAATTTTATTTTTTATTTTTAATGAACCCAACACAAGTGAAGGGTCCAAAGGTTGTGCCAGAAAATCGTCTCAAATTACAATACGATTGAAGGATGTCTGTTTAGGTGACTCTGAATAAACAGAGCTGGATAAAAATGATGATAAAATAAAATAAAATAAGCAGCACTCAGTAAAAAAAGACAATAATTCGGTATTAATATTGCACAATTTAATACTGCGATTATTAGACAAAGATTTGAACAACGTCAGAGACTGTGTGAACTTAGCAGGGAATGCCTGAGGTAAAATACTTGTGTCTCTTCCCTTTAACTGCACATGTACACAGCTTCTGATTGAAACGACCCCCTGTTACATAACCAACCACTGCTGTCCGAACTCAACACTTTGCGCACCGGCCAAAGCTCCGCAAACTGCGCAGCATTCAACTTTTATGATTTCTCTTGTTTGCCTGGTGATGCTACAATAAACAGCCAAACAAAAAAAAAAAAGGAAAAATAAAATGAGTGGTTTTGACCTCAATAAAGACACAAGACCGTTTCTTGTATATATGTTTTATGTAAGTAATAAAATATTACTATAACATAAATATAAATGTGACTTTGCAGTCTACATTTAGCAATCAACATACAACCAATGTAGTAAACAAACAGAAAATAATAAAACATACTGAAATCCACTGCAACGTAACCAATAACAGAGCTAAACAAAACCGCTCCAAACACGTTTAAGAAATAAATATATATATAAATGGTCGATTCATAAATGAACTCATATTAAAATATCTTCTTGGAATTAGTAAGTGTACAAAACTGCCCGGAAATAAACAAAAAAACAAACAAACAATATCTCAGAACAAATACAAGTTTACATATTGGACATATTTACATATCGGAAATAATCCTGGCAACATTTTCTCTAAAATCTTTTTCATCATCATTATTATTATTTATTATTATTATTACTATTTTTTCTGGACCAAAAAAAAAAAAATCCCTTATCTGTATTGAACAGCACTGCTGTGGGCTTTTAAGACCGGTCCAGTACTGAGAAAACGACAACGCATGAGATTTTCAGATTTCCATTCAGGTTAGAAATAAAAAATAAATATCTAAAGTCCCTTCATCACTCACCCTTACAGAGTTATCATTTTTACTTTTTCTCCAAATCTAAGGATTAAATATAATACAGTGGATGCATGGGACAAAGGAAAAACGCTGTGGATAAAAACACAGAGGGATGAAAATCATGTACAGGCGTGGACATGGGGCACTGAAGTTACCTGAGTTATCAGAACTTTTCATTTCGTGTTTGACCAATCTCTCTGGAAATGTTTAGAATCCACCAGGATAAGAGGCAGAAAGCGCTCTGTGGTGATAATCAGTCAATTTGTTGTGTTTAAACCACTTTTTTTCTTCAACGAATATTAAAAATTGCAATTATAATATAACAACAACAAATAAAAATAAGTGCTACATGCAAATAAAATAAGAATTCGACCCCCCCAAACTCATAGAAAATAAAAATGCGCTGCTGGGGGGGAAATGTTCGCAAATCATCTACGAAGCTTTAATTTGTTTAAAGTATGCAAATAAAAAAAATTAAAAAAAATCTAAAATTGTGAGTGTTTTTTTTTTTGTTGGGTGCCATAATTTCCATCACTTCTCCATCATCAAACTCATCCACTGAGTAAAGAAAACAAAAGAATAAAAATAAAGGCTGCTCTGATGAGTTACAGTACCTATAGCAAATAGCTATAATAAAAAATAAAAAAAAAAGAATCATACACAGTCTGCAGAAAGAGAGACACTGAAGTTAAAGTATGTCCAAACGCAAACATCACACTCGGTGTAAGAAAGAAAGTATAGGCTACACTAATATTTTAGAAATCTGGTTAATCAGTTTGAGCCTGGAAAAAAAAAATCAAGGCGTTCATTCGGTGTGAGTTATTCACCTCCAGTGTTGGATCGTTTTCAGGCGACCACCTCATTCTGGTGAGCGCCTGCAGTTCATGTGGCACCAGGAGGAGATGGCCTCTGCTGCCACATTTCGTTTACTCCTCATTTGAAACAGCCGTGGGATTTCAAATTTACTCTATATGCAAGTCACCTCCATATAATTTTGGTAAATAATACAGAAAAAAAAATGTGTAAAAAAAAAAATCTTTGCTTCATTTTAAATGCGCACTGAATCAGCAATAGCGAGTTTTTTGTTTTTTTTTCGTTTTCTTTGATTTTGTTTCCCCTCAACATTTTCCTTCTTGTCATCTATTTGTGGGACAAGACGATCTCCGAATACTAAGGGTATGTGTTCAACTTTTTTCCATGTCTCTTTTCGCTCAGGAAAAAAACAAAAGCCAAACTTAAATACTGTAAACTCCACACAGTCCCTCTCCCTTCCTCTTCTCTCTGCCCGGGCGCAAAATTCGGGATTGTTCATGAAAACAGTCACTGCACAGGACTCTGTAGTGTGCGGTGTAGAGGAGGGGTCTCTGCTTGGGAATATACGTCCTCCATATTCGGGTGAGGGACCCCCACTGGTGTCATTCTTTTCTCTTTTTGTCTTCTGTTGCAAAACCAAACACGGACCACCTCTTTTTCCAACTGCAGAGTGCCGGCTAAACTGGTGATTTCATGAGCAGACGGCTTTGGGCATTTTAAGAAATGGTTTTCCAGCGCCCCCTTCACCCCAACTTCGATGGAGGTCCTCTTCTTTCGTTTCCTGCCCTGCGCAGCAATCTTGTCCAAATTGGTGGGACTGCCTGTGTTCGAGTCTGTCTCCTCCAGCCACTTGTTAAGGAGCGGCTTAAGTTTGCACATGTTCTTGAAGCTGAGCTGCAGAGCCTCAAACCTGCAGATGGTGGTTTGGGAAAAGACATTTCCATACAGGGTGCCCAAGGCTAAGCCCACGTCTGCCTGCGTAAAGCCCAGTTTGATCCGCCGCTGCTTGAACTGCTTGGCGAACTGCTCCAGGTCGTCGGAGCTGGGCGCGTCCTCGTCCGAGTGGTCCTGGTGGTGGCTGAACGCCTGCTGGGGCGACTCCATCTGGTTGTCGTGGCTGCCCGAGTCGTCGTGGAGCGGGTCCCGCATGCTGTGGTGCAGGGAGCCCGGTTGCGGGCTCAGCATGGCGTTGAGGTTTGTGTATCCAGGCTGGGAGTAGACCAGAGACTGGTGGCCGTTGGATGCTGGGGACAGCGGGGATAAGTGATGGGTCGTGGTAGGCGCCCACGAGCCATGGTGGCCACTCTGCGTCTGCTGGTGCACCAGGTGTGATCTGTGGTGGAAGCCGCTGCTCAGGTCCTCCCGGGTCGCCTGCACCGTGGCTTTGTGATCCTGCTGCCCGATGTGGGTACCGCTGGACCAGTCGGTGTTGGACGTGGGCAGCCACTGGTGATGAGTCAGGCTCATCGGATGTCCCGTGTTGGTTGCCGCGAGCCCTTGCAAGTACTCGTGGTGCATCATTTTCTGCACCTCTCTGTAGGTCGTCCCCTGATGCATCCTATCCGAGTCCGGATGCATGAGCGGGTTAGACGGTAAGGAGTTATTCCTCGGAATATACTGAGCTGTTGTCGCCATGGCTCCTACTTCGAAAACTGACGAGCACTTCGGAGGTCTCCAGGCTTTAGAGCCAAAACGCAACAACCTGCTCTGGGAGGTCTTGGAGAAGAGCAAGGACACGCCTCCCTTCCGCTTGTATTGGCTCCTCTCCGATTCAAGCCCACTAGGGACGGATTCAATAGGCGCGCGGTTTCACAGAACGGCGCGGCGCATTTTGCGCACAGGACGGCTAGAACTCCGATCTAACATACGTTACAGAAAGAAAACAAAAACATATGTTCTATTTATTAATTGTCTCTTTGAGGCTTCAAGTAGTGCACTTGGTCTACCTGCCAACAGAAGACAGCCTCCGTTAGTCTCCGAGATCTCCGAACCTCTCGGAGGAAGCAGAAGGCGGCTGCAGCAGCGGGGACTGATTAGGTTTCTGAGTCCAGATCGGTTGTTTTGCAAATAACCACGTGGGGGAGTACGGAGATCTTTTTGAAGGGTTGCACCCCCCCCTCTCTCCAGCAGAAACACGCGCACTTACGAACACACACCCGTGCACCTTTTATAATAGGTCACTGATGATTATAGCGCGCCTCATTTTAAATAGATTATAAGGAGCTCTGCAGCCACCCACACAACAAGAGGCATGTAAATACAAGACACGCCACGTGTCTGCGTGAATGCTGATGTCGATGTATGACAAATAGGCACGTATCAACTCTATTTCAAAGCCTCTGTGTGAGACGTTTATTTGCATTGTCTTGGTAATTCTCAGTGTTGCATGATCTCATCATTACAGCTAATTCACAGCAGTTATGATATCTCCCTCTTTTTCCACATCGGAGGTGACAGGTACCACACACACACGCTATTCACACGGCTCAGCATCTTATTTTTTTTAAATAAAATCCTACAACAGGGTTCAATACCACATCCAATAATAATCACTTGTAATTTGGGTTATTAATAGAAAAATCTAATTTCAGTCTCGCGTCATCGCTGCTGCAATATTGTTCTGGACTCCCTCCCTGTAAATTAAGATTTAACCGATTCAAAAGAATAAAAATTGGCAATATTATTCCATCATTTACCACTGGAAGCATTTTACTAAGGAGCGACTTGGCGAGAGAAAGCTTGTGTTTCTTCCTCCTGGTTCCCTCTTCACCACCTCTCCCGGTTGATCTGATTATTTTTCCCTTCACGTTTTGTCCCAATAGCAAATTACCAATTCTATGAATTGCAAAGCAGCCTCAGAGACGCTGAGGGGTAGGTAGAGGGGGTGCGGGGTTGGGGGGCTGCGAAGATTGAAAGGGATCTTTGCAAACACAATCACGTTCTTAAATGGAAATGCGGGGCTTTAAACAAATCTTACATCTCTCCCGTTCCATTCGCCTAAAACTCTGCAATCAGGCGCATGTTCCACTCCTTCTGAAACAGGAGCTTTTTGGGGAAGGTTTTCCAGGCGCAACAGTCCCATTCTAATCATTTACCTGAAAGCAATGCTCTGCCTTTTTATCTCTGCCGCGTGTTTGTTTGTTGTCTTCTTCTCCATGCGACTATTTTTTCTTTTCTTTCTATTTACAGGACGACTGAACTTTCAGGGTTCATTTTAATCCGGAGCTACGAGGCTGAAAGGTGAGTTGTCTTATTTCTAATGTGACCGGGTCCTTGCTGCACCTCTGCTCTCCACGTATGTGTGTGTGTGAGTGTGTGTGTGAGGGTGTTTGTGTGTGTGTGTGTGAGTGTTTGGAAGATGTGGTCGGGGTCACAGGTGCTCGTCATCATCTCTTGGAAGGCGTGGTTTTTGTCCATCCATGAATTCTTTATATATTTTTACGTGGGACGAGTGGAGGACAAACCCTTCGTGTCATTTTGTCAAATCATTTTTTTGCAGAAAACCCAGATTTTAAGCAAAATGATGACATTTCCGTGAAAAAATGGCATTTTATTATAACCTAATTATAATAATAATAATTTAAAACTCAATTCTAAGAGAATGATTTTGCTTATTTTTTGTATAATTCTCCAGAAATTACATGATTAGAATAGATTTGACTATAAAACACATCATTTCACGTAATTAAGCGTTAATAAAAAAAAAAAAAACGATAAAACTAGAAATAACGCATAAGACAATGATGGACTATGCTCCTCTAACGCTGTTCGTTAATGGAGAAACTCCCAGCCAGGACATTTCTTCTTGTCAGAGTCTTTTCTGTGCGCCTGGAACTCCTGAGACCTCAGAGGCTGCGTGTCACTGCGAGGAGGGACCGGAGCTCCGAGTTAATGAAGATGCGCTCGCCATTCACTCATTCTTCTCCCCCAGTCTATAAAAAGCAGCACTTTCTGCCACACAGACCCAGTTTTGTGCTCTGATCCGCCAGTGAGTTGCTGTTGGGGGGGGAAAAAAGAAGAAGAAGAAGAGAGATCCAGATGCATTGGCCCGTTTGTAAAGAATATGGCCTTGTGTGAGTTGAGGTGCATTTTTGCCAGTGCGCACTAGGTTTCCATGGTGCGCCCCATGAAAGGGATCCCACAGAAGTTAGTGGGGAATGACGGGCCGTACAGGAAAAGGGACTGGAAAATGACCACGATATGATGGATTTTCAAAAGTGAAAAAAGAGATCAAATGTGAGGCAGGCTGACCGCAGAGATGAGTGTCGAGGAAGTTGGGTGACCCTTTCTTTTTTTTAAATCTTACCAGAAATAAGTGTGCGTACAAGTCTCTCCTTTGTATCACCTCACCCTGAAAATATAACTGACGTTTCTCTGCTGTCATGTCCTGACATAAAACGAAACTAATACAATCGAACTAATATTCACATTTAAACAGTAATACGTCATTTCAAGAACGCTGTGAATTAGGTATTCTGCTGACTAAACATAATTTCCCTATAATTCACATTTTGTAAAAAAAAAAAAAGAAAAGAAAAGAAAACTTCACTGACAGCAGCACAATGTGTGTTATGCAACCGAAATGTGTAAGCTTATTTATTAGAATGTAGTCTTTTCTAAGTCAGTCACCTGCTGATTCATGCCTTGGTCTGCTTAATATGCAGCAGTCATTGTCACTACGCGTCTCCACCAATAGGACCCCATCGACCCTTCAATTAAAGACGTTTGCCTCGCTCTCTCCCCCCCCCCCCCCATCTCTCTCTGTCCCTCTCCTCTCACTGAAGTGCAAAAAAAAAAAAAAAAAAAAACCCAAGACGAATAGTTTTCAGATTTGTTTAATTCATTAGAATATTAATTGGTTATAAAACCATAATAATTATTATAGTGAAATAATCATATCAACATTTTTAGAACATGGATTTGAGTGTTGCAACATGCAACAAGCTGTGTTTGGATTTTTAAAATGCATGTGTGAGTGGCATAATATCCAACATCTCACTCAGTCACATAATTGTATTTCCGCTCTTCTTCCTTTTTTTTCTCCTTCTTTTTTTGATAGACATGCGTAATAAACATTAAATATGCAATAGGGGAAGGAAAAAAAAAAAGAAAAAAAAAGGAAAAAACCCTGTTTGCCCATTCATTTAGAAGACCAAATCGTCCCGTGCGTTTCAGGTAACTTTTTCCCTTTCTTTTTGGCTAATGAACTTAGGCTATTCTGCCAGTATCCCCATGAGAGCGCGACGCTTCTCTTGTGGTAAAAGGTGCGCGCCTCTCCGCCTCTCCGTCTATCTCTTGGCTAATTAAGCCGGGCCTGAACGCGCCAGAATGAATATTCATGAAAGGCACCAGCGCGCAATTAGGAGTAGAGAGAGTTCCCAACTTCAATCCCCAAACAAGGCGTCTTGCAGGGGAAAGGGGTACCGGTCCCCCCCTACTCCATGTGTCTCTGCTTTCTTTGAGTCCTCACTCTCAGTCTCACTTCTTATTTCTTATCAGCCATGAGTCTCCTGCTCCCACTTCTGTAAAAGCAGACCCTAACACAAGTGGTTCTTCCGCTACACCTGCAGATCTCCATGCTGCGTATCCAGCTAGACTAAATAAATAAATAAAATATACTTTGAGTTACTTAGGTGAGGAAAATCTCCCTCAGTAGTCCGACTTGTCAAAGACTTGGCTGAACATTCACCCCAGTGGGCAGAAATGCAGGTTGTAGCTTCACGCACCTGCACCGAATGATGCATATCATCCAGCAGCACTCTATTACAGAAGCATCACACCTGTA
This sequence comes from Lophius americanus, assembly GCA_037951165.1. Classification (NCBI taxonomy): domain Eukaryota; kingdom Metazoa; phylum Chordata; class Actinopteri; order Lophiiformes; family Lophiidae; genus Lophius; species Lophius americanus. Next base: position 1,158,105 of record JBBDHG010000092.1, read on the forward strand.
ACGACTGCAAAAACTCCTAAATTCCAAATGGCCCCCGCCTCACATCCCCTAAACCCTCTTTCTGCCGGTCAGTGGTTTGTGTGTCACACCAGTCAGAGTCTTAGCCCGCGTGGCGGGCTGCCTGTCCATCCGCCCGCCGAAGACCCACAATCCTCTGCTTTGAATTCAAGGTGATTCTTATCCCCGACCCCCTCCTGCCCCAGCGCTTTTGCCTCTTGCCTCCATAAAGATGTGTTTATGTATGTATGTATGTGCGGAGGGGAACATGGGGAGGTTTTTCAAGGGTTGGGGGGAGATAAGCAGAAGAATTTGAAGCCAGTGAATATGGATGGGGTCCCTGCTTTTAGAGAGCACCGCTGATAGAGAGGTAAACAGCTCCTGGCCAGGAAGAAGAAGAAGGAGAAGGAGAGAGAGGGTGGGGGAGTGCATGCACTGGCATACATTTGAGGCCTAACTCCAGCCCCCCCCCCCCTCTCTGTTATTCACTCACCATCTCTGAGGACTATCTATTATTATTCATTCATCTTATTCTGTCGGTATATTGTCGAGCTTTTGCGTTTGGAGAATCTTGTGGATTTCCGTAATGAGGTTCCATTATCAACACACAGAGCGGGGGCTGTGTGCAAACCGGATTTCAGGTTTCGAAAGTTTTAGTTTCAGATCGCCGATGCCACATTTTTTAACAACAGAAAAAATACCCCTACAGGTTATAGGTGGACATTTGTGCATATGGATTTTAAGTTGTGAGTGCCATGGTTACAAGTATTACATCATTTCCATCATCTTCATCCAGCATTCATCCTCCGTATCTCCCTCTCCTCTCCTCTCCTCTCCTCTCCTCTCCTCGTTAACACGATGATCTTAGACTCATGACCCTCTCTCGTTTTCTTTTCACTTGTTCCTGTCTTCTCTTCTCCCAACAGGTCCTGCAGCGTAGAGCTCGGTGCCAGCATGAAGGCCGAGACCCGGCGGGCCACAGCAGGAGTGAGTCGGCGTGCCTCACACACATCGTCTCCACATGATGTGTGTGTGGTTATGAGAACATGAACCCTGTTCTGCTGTTAGCGAGAGTCTGATTAGCTGCATTTTAGCTTGACCTTTTTGCTTTACAGGTGAGTATGAATGAGAATCACTTACGCTTTATTGTTTGTGTGTGTGCGTGGGTGTTTGTGTGAGTGTGTGTGTGTGTGAGTACAGAGAGAGAGAGAGAGAGAGAGAGAGAGAGAGAGAGAGAGAGAGAAGCCCTTATTTTTATGTAGACAATATGTAATAGTCTACATAAAGTAGACAGTAGAAGTTGTGGGTCAAACTTCACCTGGAGGGGGGCTGTGAGACTTTAATGTTTGAAAAAAGACATTGTTTAATGTCTTGTTAGTGAAAGAATGTTGACTAAAGCCAAAATACATAATTCTACAATAAAATGTAATGTCCACTTTGACTGGTTTGTCTGTCTTTAATCATTTCTTGTCTGGAGCACATTTGAAACACCAGATTGAATTTTACACATAGATCTCTTGACTTTTCTATAGATTTAATACTTGAGGGATTCCATGAAAACGTGATTTTTATCTACATTTGAGTTTAAAAGTATAGACGTATTGTCAACGATTGATTTTACACTCAAATGAATAATAATGGGTGTCTGCCTCATTTAACAGGTGGATTTTTCTACAAATCTTTTATTTTTGACTTTAGAGGGATGAATTTTAGGTTCTCCATAGCAAAGAAACAACAAAAGAAAAGAGTTTCCACCACTGAAGGCCCACTGAGAGAAATGGAGGATATGTCATATACTAATGCACCTCTTGTACGATAACCTGATTGAACCCCTTCAATTTAAAGTTCACTTAATTCCACAGCATTTTTTTTATTTTTTAGAAGAACCACAAAGTGAGTAAAATATTAAATATAAGATTAAAATATGATGCTGGAACACACACACACAACCATCTGGAGATTAAATTCCCTCTAGAGTTGGAAACATACATCTGACATTTCTAAAAATCAATCCAGTCCTTTCTCACACTGAGGTCTATGTTGGTGTAAAACTTGAAAATGATCCACAGAATAGTTTTTGAGTTATCGCGCTAACACGAAGGATCCGCGGTGGCGGCGCAGAGGACGATTCAATAATACCCCAGACTTTTCGGGGATATGATAAGCGGGGGTCTCGGGGTCTATGTGATGTTCAGAAGACTCTTTAAGTGGAGTTTGTTGGATTTTCATTCCTTTACTGAAGGCTTGACTGGGAGACATGGCTGAATTGTAAAGAGGGCAGGGTTGGCGCCCTAACCTCTAAGCATGAGGGGTGCCAGAACCTCCTTTGTTTTAATACAGTTTCTGTAGTTAGTGAATAAAACAGGGGATTATGTTAACTTCATTTGATGAAGGGGCATCTTCTTCGCATGTGGTAAATTCCAGGAAGTTGTTTTGTTCCTCAGGTAAGCCCCCTCAGGCCCTGACTTTCCTTTGGGGCAGCTGCTTAGTTTTATCCCACTTGATTCTTGTCTTGGCCACAACACAGCTACTCTCCCTCTCTCTTTAACACACACACACACACACACGCACTTCCGACGCACACACTCCAGAGAACTTCCACACTCAGGCCCCACCGCAAAGTTATTAATGAGCTGTTTAATTTTAATTAGATAGTAATTCATGTTAATGCCTGCTTAATGGAGCCAAATAATTCCCCTCGGTCACTCGGGGTCTTTATGCTTCGTTTACCAGCCCCTGCAGTTATTCTCCGGCTTTTGTTTTTATATTACATTTACAAGTCCCCCTTTTTTCATTCAAGCTCTGAGTGAATGATGAAACAGTAAAAGCAGGAAACATATGGGGCGACTGAAGCGTTTTGAATGTGAATATGAGAGAGAGAGAGTGTGTGTGTGTGTGTGTGTGTGTGTGTGCATCAGTCAGGGTGAGAACTAGTGTACATATGTTTGAGTCTGTGTTGTTTGAATCTATATTTCATCAAGTGCTTGTTTAACTGTGATGAATGTGTGTCTGCGTATGTGAAAAGTTGAAGTACTAGGACACACACACGCACACACACACACACACACACACACATACACACACACACACACACACACACAAACCCCTACAGTAAGTGCCTTAAGTCAGACCAAAGAAAAGGTCAAACTCAGTATTGAACGCTAAGAAGGGTTAAAGCCTCAGGTTGAAGTGCAGGTACCAAAGCATTTGCAGGGAAGAGGTCGTGACCTTTTTGTCCAGGCAAGGCCTCAAGGAAATTGGCGCTGCTCCTTGTCATGTGTGCATTCGCCGGGCACATGCTTACCTAGAGAAGGGGGGGATTGTTTCGAGACAACTCTCTGGAGGTTCAAACATAGGTAAGGCCGTGTTGGAGTGACCACACCGTGTGTGTGTGTGTGTGTGTGTGTGGGAGGGGTCACTGCCGCCTGAGTCTGTCTCGGTTCTGTCTGGGTGCCTCGGCTCTAACGGAGCACTAAGCCGAGTGGCTGAATTGAGTTAGTGGCTACAGACAGGCTTTTAATTGTTGATTGACCAGTCTGAGTGCTTCTGGGCTGGGGTCATTGCTTAGAGCATGCGGGGAGGTCCCCAGGCCCCAGCGGCAATTTCAGCCACACACACCCTCGCGAGGCCGAGGGGCAAGAATAGATGGAGGAGAGGATGGTTCAAAGGCACTTAGGACTCAGCTAGGAGGATGGAGAAGAGTTGAGAGACTTCATAAAGTTCGAAGGATTGCTGGGCTTCATTCTTCTTCTCAGGTGGATTTTGATGGCTGGATTTAGAGGAGAGAGAAAAACACATATTGGCAACAATCGCTGCGAGCAGAGCATCCAGGCTTTCAGGTCCACAGATTAGCAAGTTCAATGTTTACTCCTCCACCAAATCTCAGATCCTTCATCTGTTTGACAATTACAAATTTACTTTGTAGCCGTTCCATTCACTTATTTGCCCCGGCGTTTCCCTCCTTCTTTATCCTCTCCCCCTCGCAGCCCTCTCTCCTCTCATTCCGCACAGGGCCACAAAAGCACATTCTGCTGTTTTAGCGGGTTAGCTGTCCTCTCCTCTCCAACCCTCTTCTCCTCCTCCTCCTCGTCCTCCTCCTCTCGGCTCACAGCAGGTGCCCGTCCTCGGCTAACATTTGTTATCTCTAATCCTGCAGGTTCGGCGCACAAAAAGAGCGTAGTAAACTCTCTCTCAGACCTAATCCCACCACTTCTTTTTTGATGGTGCTCCCCTCGCCCTCCTCTCCTCTTTTCTCCCCTCGCTATCTCTCTTTTAGGCTGCTGGGGGGACACTCCACTTCTCTGATTGCCACATAGCTTTTTATCACCATGGCCTTCAATTTGGGGGGCAGCTGTTGGAGGTGGGGGCGTCGTCGCCCCCCACCCCGTCCCGTTCTTTATACCTTCAATTCCAACTCTCTTTTTCCTGTCTCTCTCCCCTCTGTCTCCTTTTTTGCCCCCTTCTCACTCTGTCTCTGTATCATTTACAGTCATTTTCTGGCAATTAAAATAGAGCGCTGCTGCAGGATTTTCGCCTGCAGTGCAACACTACAGCGCTGATGAATAATTCTTCACCCTGCAAACTGGGAAGCTAGTCTTTTTCTTTCATGTCGGCCCTTTGTTGATTTCCATTAAAACTTACTGCACCGTGCTAAGAGTGGAGGGCCCCCCCGCTCGGCGGGAACTAACAACACGCAGAAATAAGGACGGAGCAGATATGTACATATGCTGTGGGGTCATTTTGGGAGGGGTGGGGGGTTGTCTGAGTTATGTGTCTGAATCTTTCATATTTGCGTTTATGCTCTAGATTTATGGTGGCATTTTATTTTCCTCTCATTCTCGTCCACTGTCTTGTTCTTTACCACTTAGGGTTTATGTTAATTCTCCTTGTCGCCGGTTTTCATTCTGAGCTTAGCTGTATTGTGCGTGTGATTAGATGGTCATTCATCGCTGTTTCTCTTCTTGGCAAGCGGTGACTGATGTGTGGACGGAGTGTGCGGGCTGCTCAGGCTGCTCAGGCTGCTCTGGCTGCTCAGGCTGCTCTGGCTGCTCTGGCTGCAGAGTTGGGGTGGCGTTGGCACCATGTTAAATGATGTGGAGCTTCAGCCCAGCAAACATCCCGGAGCAGATTATTCTCCAGTCAGACTTTATTAGTTTAGCAGAGGAAGTTTATTGTCCCACTAGGGGGAAATTGCCATAATAAGTGTCACAATAATAAATAAAAGGACAATGAAATAAATAGACTTGACTCCGGGACATAAAACATACACAAGATGTGGCAGATAATGAACAATCACGACACATTCTATAGGTTTATGGACAATTTGATTGACAGAATAGTCAAACTGCTGTTGACACTGAAACTCAAAGTTTCCGCGGAAAAACACCTTTTTTTTAATCAAACCACTTAAACGACCAACATTTACATTTCTCTTACCAACGTCATTTTGTTTCCACAAGGAAAGGGATTATTTGACTCTTATCATGTTTTTGGATGATTCAAGTCAGATAATTCTCTTTACTAAGTCCTGACATTGTTTTAAAATACCCAAAAAAAAAAATCATTCTTATCTTATAGGACTTTAATAGCTATGGTTAACACATTCTCTTCAATAAACCGTTGCTCTCTGGTGTCCCCCAGGGCTCCCTCCTTGGCCCCCTTACTTTACAGCATGTACATCCTACCACTGGGTCACATTCATGAACAGGTTCAGTCAAACTCGACCAAACGACTCTAACCTCGGGTTCAGTGCTGCTTTCATATCACCGGGGGTGGCAAAGCTAAAGGTTAATTCATACATTTGATTCTGATCCATATTCCAGTACAACCAGAATAGACACTATCCATGCCATCATTGAGACCTTTTTGATGATGATGATGATGATGATGATGATGATGATGTTGTCTATCACATAGGAGAGATCCTTGTGTTTCAGTTCATGAGGTGCCCCCACTCACTCAGCATCACATCCTGATACACTAGTGTCATCTTTTTATTATAACTATTCTCTTTTATTTGCCTGATCACATGCAAGTTGAAAAGAAGAGTTTTTTTCAAATTAAACGGTCGCACTGTTCAAATACCTAAAAAGTGATCCCACATGGGTCAGGTTCGCTTTTATTGGTGCATATGCAATGAATTCCGCTACTGATTTTTTACTATAGATGCATTTTGCATATTATCATCCGGCAGCAGTGGATAAAATCCATCTTACATGAATCAAGTTTAGTCAAAGAGAAGTTTTCCCACTTTTTAAAAGAAAGAAGAAAAAAAAAGAAAAAGAATTAAGCAGTGGTCCAAGAGAGAAACCGGGAAATGTTTGAGGGGCTTCAACCCTGGCTGGAGGGTCTGAATTAGGGGCCTTCGTTGCCACGTCATCTGGCTCAGTAGTTATCTCCCAGTCAGTTGTATGGGCTTCAGAATATTGAACAGCTAATATGGACACACGCCCACTTGGATCCACAACAAACACACACACACACACATAAACAAGCAAACACTGGCACAGACACACACAGTAAGTAAAGGAACAAACAACCTATTTTTCACACTGTCACACTCACATGGACACAGTCACGCGCTGAAGAAATAATGGTGGCCAGAGGCGCTCTTAGTGCTCTCTCTCTCTCTCGCTCGCTCTCTCTCTTTCGGTGTCTCTGAGGCAGAACGCGTGCTCCGGTCCACACTGTCTGTTAGATTTGATCACCATCACCCAGCTGCAATGGACAGTGCATAGCTCAGCTCAGCTGACGGCTCATTGGAACACCCTTGTACACACACACACACACACGCACTCCAACACAAACTTGCACAGCTACTGTGCCAGAGGATATTACATGCAGTGTCTGACACCTCTAAATAACAGTTTACTCTGTGCGTGTGTGTTCGTGTGTGTGTATGTACATCTTTTATGTGTGCGTGTGTGTGTGTGTGTGTGTATGTCGGGCAGCGACAGGGCTATGAAATGTATCCAGAATGCTCATCATCCGTCGCCCGCGTCTGTCTCCATCATTAACATAAGCAGAATGTCATTCTTTAAAGTACAACTGCTCATTTGAATTGACAATTTCCTCATCACATGTACGTGAAAGTGAAGTTTCTCTCTGTAATGATTAAGCAAAATAATTCAAATAAAAAATGTGAATGAATTTCGGTCTGATGTAGAGTTTTGTTTTTTTTATACATATCTGGCATCACATTTCTTTAAACACAATGTGTCCATGTGAGTGATAAGACTAAAATTGTATCCTGCATCTCTTTATTGGTCTCTTATTTTCCCCACACAAACACACAGAGGCTCAAACGGGGCCTTATAAAGCTGTAATGGATAAGGAACACCACATTGTGTATGCATGTGTGTGTTTGTGGGTGTGTGCCTGCGTGCACACATGTGTATACATGCATTTCTGTGTGTCTGCAAAGAGGGTTTAATAAGACAGAAAAGTGGGGGTACAGTAAATCCTAAATCCCTGCACGCCCATCTCAGAGACCCGAGGGTGCCACGCTATGATTGACAGGCCTCCTTTCACTGGCGCTGTCGGACGGGGGGCGGATTAGGGCCGTCTCGCCCTAAAGGGCCATTGTGGCTCCACGTCTCCCAGCTGCTTCATCATGCACCCCTCTCCGCCACCAAGGAGGGGCCCTTGCAAGTGTGTCTGTGTATGGGATAATGTGGTGTGCACGGAATGGGTGCCTTGACCTTCTGTCTTAATTCTCTGAACTGTTAAAATAGCTCGATGTTACCCTTTTGTCGAATGTGGTGTTTTTGTTGGTTGAACGTGCGATACGATTTTCAAATCCTGACAGACCAAATACATTTTCGTAACGGTCAACTCGAGCTTAACATGCTGCTTCATGATGGCAATCCTCTTTTCTACATCTCAGCAACTAGATTTCAGACTTTTTGAAACATCTTGTCTGACTGGCGAGAATTAAAAAAAATGAATAAATAAAATAAATATGAAAATAATAATAATAAAACAGCATAGAGTCAAATTAAGACTATGGAAAGGGTTTATTCCTGCGTGAGTTAAAAGAATCTTTGACCCATTTGCACAGAAGAGTCACTCAGGTGAAGCTGGTCGGGATAGGAGAAGCTCACACGATGATAAAACCCAGGTGTGATGCTGGACTCGTCCGGACCTCTGTGTCCACTCTGGCTAGGAGTCCAGTTAGAGTGAGGACGGTAAAGTATAACATCTATAAGCCATTCTATAATCATTTTATTTTTATTTTTCATCACTGAGATTGAGTGCACCAGACAAGTTCCTTCTTTTAGGAATAAAGAAAACATGTTTTAAATATTGTACTAGAAAATATTAAGAGAGATTAAGAGACTTCTGAGAAGTATTTATTTTTGATCGAAAAAGAAAAATCCAGAAAATGATCATCTCTGTATTATTGTGTGTGAGTGTGTGTGTGTAAAAGAGAGACAGCACTACGTGTGAATACATGCCAGTAATATGACCTTTCCAACCTTTCTGCTGCTTCCCTGGGGTTTCCAATCCATTTCCAAAGAGGTCTTCTGGGGAGGGCCCATGGCGGGGGATCTTCTGGGTTATGAGACCCCTGGTGTGGATGCAGGGCAGGGCGGGCTGGCACTGCGGCAGTACTGACAAAGCTCTGTGCCAGGATTGGGAATGCCAGAGGCCTGCCATACTCCTGGGGAGAACCTCCCAGGCAATTAGGCCGCCGCAGTGGTGAGCTGCCATCTGAACCGTAAAGCAGAAGGAGAGTGAGCAGGACCAGCGATTAGTAAAATATGACACTTTACGTTGACACTCTGTTTTGTGTCGTTAGCTAATCGCCTGAGTGCAGGTTAAAGTGGGCATATGTTCAACTCGCAGCTCGAGCTGCGCTTGTAAACACTTCCATCTCAAAGTGGGCGCAAAATGTAAAGTTGTTGGAAGAAGAGCTGTTTCGATATATGCAGAGGGTGAGAAACATCGCCCTCCTTCTTTCCATGTCCCTGTCACCCGAACGGAAAAAGGAGTGGATGGTCCTCACTCTCACTGTCTCTCTCTCGCTTTCTCTCTTCTCCATTTCTATCTGATGAAAGAGAAGCTATGATCGCTTCGACAACAAAGGGCCCAGCCGCCTGTGTTTGGATGAGACTCTCCTTTCTTCTCTCCTTCCTCCTCTATCTATCTCTTCTAACCCTCTCTGATCTCACTTACTCTCTCTTCCCTCTTTACCCCCCAGCCCCACCCCCCTCTATGTCCCTCGCCCTCTCCCTCCCTTCCTGCTTTATCTCTGGCTGCCTGATGCCACTCACTGACGCCGCTCCTCGGTTCTTCGTTAGGGCCTCGGCGATAAAATCAGGGGACAGAATTAAAAATCAGAAAGTGTCCTTGTCGAAGAGACACCCTGGATGGCGCACTTTGATGTCTCCTCGGAAATTTGAAATTCATATGTTGTCACACTTCATTTTATTCCCTCTCTCTCTTTCTCCTTCTGCTCCTCTTTATCCTTCTTTTCCCCCGTCTTCATCCTCCTCTTCTCCGTCAAGTGTCATCATGTACTATTCAGTTAGAAACGAGGGAAATGGAGGAGAACGTAAAACGCATTGAACAAGGGTTTCTGAAAGGCCTTTTCTTCGCTTTCATTCTTCATGGTTTTACTCGGTGAAGAAGGCGGGAAGATATAATGAATCATTTAATTTTCTTTTGATTGTATGTACTGGGGTGCGTGGGCTTAGAGGTAGATGACAGGGAGTACGGGACCACAGGATGGGGTGGAAATGTGGCAGTGGGCCACTTTGATTCCATTTCACGACCCACTGCCAAGTCTGTCTGTGCGTTCTGCCACACACACACACGCACACACACACACACACACTCAAACAGGTACATCAACTCTCTAGCAGGAAGTGTAGCCTGGACCCACCCGCCCCAAACTAAAAACAAACAAATCACCTCAAACCTTCAAAACAAGGACAGGAGTTTGAACGTAATCCCGTTAGGATTTCAATAAGGGGAAACATCCAAACATGTTAATACCTCACTGAACAACACGTGTGGTATTAACCTTCTAGAGTGAGGGAACTCATTGTGGAGCTCTAAACGAATTCATCTTGGAAGAGGTCTGAAAGAATAATTAGTTTTGAAGCATTAATAAGCGCTAAAGCGATCCAAATGAAATCTCCGGAGCCCGATTTTGGAAATGACGCAATTCTGGACACATTTCTCATTCGTGTCTTCAAGTAAATGAGGGGGCACAGCACCAGGTCCTTGACGGGACCCTTCCAAGACATTTACAAATGGGCATGAAGGTGGGGTGGGGAGGGCTGGGGATTGGGTGAGAGGTGGGGGGAAGGTGGATGAGCATGATGGGGATGGAGACGGGGATAGGGGAGTCCCATTGGTCCACTATACCCCAGATTCACCATTAATCACTCCTGCTGAGCCCCTCAGACCCACCCACTGCTTCTCACCACTCCTCTCTTGCACCTTTAAGACCCACTCCCCAAGGTGGTGGCAACCACCCTTCTTCCACCATCAGCACCACCCGTAACATTTGCCCCCCCCCCCCTCAGAACAACAATTTATTTTTTGGTCTGGAACCTTCGGTTAGTCGCCGTCCTTTGTTTCCAAACGTCATTCTCTGTTTATATCTCTCTTTCCCCTCAAACTATCTACATCTGTGCCCCCACCCCCCTATTTTTTTTTTTTTTTTGCTCCTTTTCGTTTTCTCCCTCTCCCTTTGTGACAAATGGGTTTTAATAAAAGCTGACAGAGCGATGAAATTAAAGGAGTGCATCCCATGGTCAGCCATAGCTCCAGCATGAGCGTGGCACTGACATATTTAAAACAGGGCCTTAATTCAGTAGTCTGTACATGTCTTACATCACCGGGGCTCCGCCGCGTTATCGGAATCATTATTACTGCCTGACACTGGATTGTTGTTATTAAAAAAAAATCATAGCTCCTTCTCACTGGAGGAGAGGAGCGTTTAGCGGCCCCTCTGTCCTTGTGCCATCAGTGACTCCTTAGAAAACAGTTTATTCCATAGACCCTATTAGCAGATAATAGGCCTCGTCTCCCATGTTGCCTCATTACAGCCGTGGTTCATAAAAAAAAAGGGGGTTGGGTTGGAGGAGGTGGTCAGAGACGGAACAAGGGTGCGCGTCTTTTCCGAGGGAACCCTTCCATAAGGAATAACTGACACGGAGGACTTACCCACGCCTCAGGAGCTCTCGCCCGGCGTTAGAAAGCATTGTTTTGTTGGATTACAGGATGAGGAGGGGAACGTAATCCCCTAATTTTTAATCTCTCCTGATTCCAGGGGGATGCATAAGAGACCAGGGGGCTTCCCTGACACAGCTTGGGTAGGTGGGTTAGAGGGGGGAGGGTGGGGCAGAGGAGGGGTGAAGAGATAAAAGAAAAGGTTTCATGACAAAGGATCATATGATATTTTCTTCAGCGCTTGTGAGGAAAACAAAGGAAACCTTTACAGGAGGCTGAAACCTAGAGAAGAATGCGATGAATTTTATAGGCGGTGAATTAACCCACATTCAAAGTTGTTCTTGTATCGTAATAAAATATCCTTATTTCACCATATTCTGCTTTGTCACTTCACACCCTCGCCCAGATTCTTCTGGGTATGTGGATAATTTCTCAGACAGCTTACAGTGACAGCCTTTTGGGACGGAGGGATAAGTTGTCTGGGAGCTCATCCCTATAATCTGTGAAGGATATACAGGGTCTCCCCAGGCGGCGAACAGGGACAGTTCACCTGCAGCATTAGCTAAATAAGATTAGGAGCTGGACTGGAACCCTTACACTTGCTGTGGGCGCAAATGTATGCGAGTGTATACAAAATTTGTTTGAAATTTAAAAGCAGAAAACTCAGTTCATACACAAAAACATACCAGAAGAAAGACGGGACATCAAACCTCCAACTGGGTTCAACCGAGGGTCTCTTTCTAATGCAAAAGTTAGCTGTGGCGGCTAGCAGCAACAAGGATGGAGAAGGAGGCTGGTTAGGGCAGACAGGTGGTGAGAAAACAATGGGTCAATTGTGGGAGTAACCTCGGGCACCTGAGTGAGTGAGGGAGGGAAGGCGTGAGTTAGTGAGTGAGTGAGTTAGTGAGTGAGTGAGTGAGTGATAGAGTTAGTGAGTGAGTGGGTGGTCGAGTGAGTGAGAGAGCGAGAGTGAGAGAGCGAGTGAATGAGTGTCTGAGTGAGTGAGTGTCTGAGTGATAGAGTGAGTGAGTGTCTGAGTGAGTGAGTGAGTGAGTGTCTGAGTGAGTGAGTGAGTGTCTGAGTGAGGGAGTGAGTGTCTGAGTGAGGGAGTGAGTGTCTGAGTGAGAAATTGAGTGAGTGAGTGAGTGTCTGAGTGAGTGAGTGAGTGTCTGAGTGAGGGAGTGAGTGTCTGAGTGAGGGAGTGAGTGTCTGAGTGAGTAATTGAGTGAATGAGTGAGTGTCTGAGTGAGTGAGTGAGTGTCTGAGTGAGTGAGTGAGTGAGAGAGAGAGAGCAAGAGAAAGAGGGAGTGAGTGAGCGAATGAGTGTCTGAGTCATGAGTGAGTGAGTGTCTGAGTGATAGAGGAAGTGAGTGTCTGAGTGAGTGAGTGAGTGAGTGGTTGGGTGGGCGAGTGTCTGAGTGAGTGAGTGAGTGAGTGACAGAGTGAGTGAGTGTCTGAGTGAGTGTCTCAATTTGAAGCTATTTCCACAGTATTTTTTGTAAAAAAAGCTCCCGTACGATTAAAATATGAACTATTAGATGCAAATATAATATAAACAAGATGGATCTCCTCCAGTTGATTTATATATTATGTAATACATTTTGACTAAATCGTATCTATGATCAAGAAGTCATAGCCCCAAAACTTTTGGAGGTAAAGCCCCCCCTTAGTGCCAGAAATATACAACTGAACTTTCCCAAAAATCAATCCAGTTCTTCCCTGCAGTTCTCCTTAAAATTTGAAAATGATCCATGAAATAGTTTTGGAGTTATCACGTTAAAACAAAAGGATCTGTCATGGCGGCGGCGGCGATGACAATCTCGTTATATCCCCGACTTTCAAGGGAAATAATAACATTGATAATCTCCTTCTAGAGACACGTACCAGTGGATGGGATATGTTAGCTGCTAAATGAACATTATCTCCATAAAACCGATGTGTTGGAAGAAGGAACAATGGGCAAGTGTAATGATGTGAGAGACGATGACAAGGGTGAACCTGTAGTAGCTAAGGCCAGGGTGGGTGCATCTCGGAAACTGCAGATCTTGTTGGGGGTTCTCTTTCTGAAGTGGTCTGTGCTTACCAAAGGGGTCTAATACCCCTTTCCCACCAAAAATAAGCTGGTGCTGGTTCGGTGGTGCTTAGTTGGTTTAACCCAAGCACCTCCTAAGAACCTTCTTGCTATTCCATTGGCAAGGGGCCAAATCACAGCCATGCCGTTACATCACCGTGTAACGTAATCGGTTCTTGGCTCTAGTACAGCAAAGAGTTGTTGCATGTCTGGCACCAGTTTTAGAGCAGGTGCTTATGCTGTCGAAAAAGCAAAGAACTGGTGCTAAGTCAAGCTCTTGCTCCGAACTAGCCCTGGAACCAGCTCGGTGGAAAAGGGGTATAAGGAAGGTCAACTGGTGCTATTGTGGCTGGGTCATGGCGCCCGGGGGCTCAGTGTAAATCCATTCTAGATATAAATCCTTGTGGCTCCTAATGACAGTTGCGTGAGGAGACGCTCACAGAGCCTTCATTGCCTTTAACGTTGGGTGATCTGACTCTCAGTGCTTCAAAACTTGACATGTTAGCTGATGTACGAGATACTGGAAACCAATTTCTTTAAATCTTTGAACACGTCATGTGGTTACATTTACATTGGGATTATAAACACCAAATAACATTTTAAATATCACTTGTCCCTTTCAGTACGATTATCTTTTGACATAATAAAACCAAATATGGCCGACATACAAACTTGACTTCCCATCCAGTGGTCATTTTTGGAAAGTGAGCGAGAGCGTGGCAGCTGATCACAGGATCCCAGCACCAGCCACAGATAAATGACTAGATGATTGATTATTACCCAAAGCGGAGGAACGAGCACGAGCCAAAAGCACTAAGTGACGTTGGTTTAATGAACATTTTTCCGACAGCGGCCTCTCCATATAACGCAGAGTGATGTATTTGGGTTGAGATTGTTTTTCTCAGGTTAAACTGATGAAGAATAATTTCCTCTACAATACAGTTTTTTTATTCTTAATTCTAATAAATGATTATCTAATTGCAAAAATAAATCTTGTCTAAAACCTCGCCGAACAGTCACAAGAACCGAGTCAGAGTCCTTCAATACGCAGACGGAAGGCTACACCTGGAAGCAGAAGTACGTGTGGAAGGTAATTACATCCTTCACCTTAAGCCCAAATTCATGTTTGTAAGGTGTGAAGTGACAGTATCTTAAAGAATGCATTGTTCATCCCTCTATGCCTATAATGAATAAAAAAGAAAAGAAAAAGGTTTTTAAACCGAGGCAGCATCCACCTAATCCTTAAATCTCCACTTTAAATCTAAAACTCTCAAATGTGAAGCCACCATCTCACCACACGTCAGACACCAGGGAAAAGTCACGACTCCGGGGAGCCAGGAAACAGTGACACACGTACGAGAATCAGACCTTCACAGCCGGTGAAATCCACCACAGGCTCATGGGCCGGGGGAAACTAAACCCACTGATTAATGCACAATTATTGCCGTGTTGTGTCGGTTAACAGGATGGGCTGATGGGAGTTTGCATCCATGGCGAAGAGTGCGTTAAAGCTTTCGGCGGGCATCCAGCTGGCCCCTGGCTCATTTCCGGGACGTTCTGGGCCTCCTCTGCCAGCTGGCACCGGAACATACCGTCATGTTCATTCATGACAGGCATTTCCAAAAACTTGTGAAAAAGCTACTATTGAATGTTCCGTTCAGGAGAGGTTTTGAGAAACGAGCAAACACCTTTTCATGTCTTCTAAGCCAAGGACATTTAGGGCATCTCAGAAAACTTTCTTCTATCTGCTGCCCAAAACATTGTGTGTTTGTGTGTGTGTGTGTGTGTGTGTGTGTGTGTGTGTGTTTGTGTGTGTGTGTGTGTGTTTGTGTGTGTGTGTGTGTGTGTGTGCGCTGTGTATGATGTCTCTCTTATTTACCGCGACACAAAAAGGCAGTGGAAAAGAACAACAAAGCTTTGCCGTATAAACCCAAAGTCTCTACTCAGTGGTGCTGATATGCTAATTATATCCATGTAAAGAGGATGTAAAAATGACTGAGTTAAATTCTTCTTAAGTCTTAAATTTGACGTGGAATGACATTGATGTTGTAATTAAACTGGAGGAGTTGTTCTATTTTATTTTATTTTCATGTTGTAAGTCCAGCAAATAAATAAAATAAACTTGTATATTAATAAACTATAACTATTTGTTCAATGGCACGGATGACCAAGTAGTGGAAAAAACGCATACACTCGGTACTAACTTCGACATTAAGCGGTTGCTCGTGTGTGAAACTCTATAAATTCCAGCAACGCAACCTTTCACAC
The DNA here is from genome assembly GCA_037951165.1 of Lophius americanus. Lineage (NCBI taxonomy): Eukaryota > Metazoa > Chordata > Actinopteri > Lophiiformes > Lophiidae > Lophius > Lophius americanus. The sequence continues at coordinate 1,173,625 of JBBDHG010000092.1, forward strand.
CCATATTTTATGTGTTTAATGCGGGAAGTTCCACCTGCTACATCATGGAATTGGAAAAGAAGTACAGCATCTTGTTTCTGAAACATCAGAGTAGAGAGAATTCAAAAATGTCTAAGCACGGGTAAATAACTAAATAACATTACATACAGTACCTAAACTCTGAGCGGCTTTAGCTCAGTGGGTAGAGCAGTCGTCCCTCTACCAGGAGACCTGGGTTCAAGCCCCGCCCATGATGCAAATGTGCTGGATCGATCCCTGAAAAAGACCCTGAAACATCAGCTCCCTGGGCGCTTCACGGGAGCCCCCCACTGATCCCTCAAGGATAGGTTGGATGCAGAGATAAGTTTCACGAAGTTGTACAATATGTACATACTGTGTATCATGTGAAAAATAAAGGAAAGACTATTATCATTATTGTGTTAAAATCCTGTTAGACGGATGCAGCATGTACTCAGATGATGAAGCTCTATCCAGGGTACTGAATCAATGAATTTGGACATTTCACCAGTAAACAGAACCATTGGCATGCTGCTGGAGAGAAGGGAAAGCCTGCCAACAGCAAAATCTTCCTCTGTTCTCGCTTGGCTGGAGCCCGCGATAAATCAAGATGCAGATCAACAATTAGCACTCACTCTGTTGACACTCTATTCACTTCCAACAGCCGATACAGGAAATGGGCCAAATGATGTAGAACACACCTTATTGTCTTCCCAAGTGCATGTGCTATCAACACCAGCAGAGTAAATCCATCCACTTGTTAAACGTGTCAGCGAAAACGGCTCTGCAGACTCCATTTTGTGCCTGCGTCAACTGTGTTCCACAATAGGTAACCAACGTTGAACACGTACGCCGCATACAGTACATAAAGCAGGAAAGCACAGGGGACAATTAATCCCCCTACTGATTATATCACTGAAAGAACATGAACTCGCTGTGTATGCCTTACAGGTCAAATATTCAGCAGCATGTCCCCCTTCTTTACATTCAATAGGAAATCATTTGCTCAAAGCAATCAAATATAGTTCAATAACAACACAGATAAACAACACTGATCCGGTCTAATCTCTCTGTGGACCACCCAGCTCAATCAATTAATTACCTAGTCTCCTGTTTTTTTCACTTCGGGGCATTAGTAATGATCTTTAAATATTAATTTGGCTTTGTCCAGGGACTCCTACGAGAAGCACTCTGCTGTGGAAGGTAAACCTGAATAGCCAGAGGAGAGTTGAGGCTAGCAAAGAGACGCTTCACTTTGTTTGATGATCAAAAGCAGGACAATTAATCTTTTGTCGATTGTGAGAGAAATCTCTTAAAGCTTGTTTTGTTTCGGTGATAAATGGCTAAAATGGTTAGAAGATTTGTGTTGCAGACAGCTCCTGTGGTTTTTGGCTTTGGTTGTTTTGTGTTGTGCTCAGTGAGACCAAAGAAAACTGTTCCGAAGTCTGAGCTGAAGTAGACGCAATTCTGCGATGGCCGTTTTACTCGTGTTGTCCTGCATTCACAGCTCATTTTTGATTTACAATCGGAAGATTTTTTTTTGTCCTCTCTAGAATTATTATGCTATTGGTTGGAAAAATGAAGAGCATGAAAGGTCAAATATAAATAAAAAAAAAGGGTCAATGTGGGGAATTGTCCAGAGTGATATAATAAAGATGTGGACCATTGGTGAGGCAAACAAAAAGGAATAACAACAACATCTGGGTGAAGATGAGGCTTACAGAACCAACATGCCTTCAGAGGATGGTATCTATCTTCGTTTAGGCTGTCTTTAATAATTAATCCAATACATTTATTTATTACTCTCACCGCTGAGATACCCAGGTGAGTTGAGTTTCTCTCGGGATCAATGCTCAGGGGAGGGGAGGGAGTGAAAATTCCTCTCTTTTTCCCCCTGTATCAATGTTTGTAGCCAAGAGCAGAGGAAGCTGAAGAAAAAACACAGATTTGGCCTCTGTCCACCTTTCCTACACACAATCCTGCATCAGCATATTTTCCAACGTTCCACTGGGCCAAAAGGAACAAACGGGGGAGACTGAAGCGATTGTGGCTGTGAAGTAAATTGGTTTATTTATTCTAAACAGCCTAATTTCTATTTTCATTTAAATATCAGATGGGAATTATTCTTAAAGAATATTCCATCGCATTCTTAAAATCTTTCCCAGTTCATCAGTGTGAGAGTGGAATCAGTTAGTAAAGCTGAAGAGTGGCCCATTGCATGATAGCTCTGCTCCATTTCAAGATTTGTTAGATCATAGATCTTTAATCCTGCCACATGCTGTGATCAAAGATCCCTTTCAACTCAAACCTATATTGAAAACCACAGCTTTTGCAAAGACACATACACAAATTTCTAAGTACATGTGCTCACACTTATAATATGCTGGTTAATGGTGTTGTAAGTACAAATGCATTTAAAATATAACATGACATCCTGCCATTTATCTGCACCAATCAGACATAACTTTGAAAGCACACACCTCCTGCTCTGTCATTCTCCTCTTCGCAGCCAAAAAAGTTCTGTGATGACCTGTGGGTTCCCACACCTCTCTATCTGAGCCTACATCAAAATTTTCAGCACTTGTGCTCTAGTTGCTCTACTGCTTGATCAAACAACACCTCTTGAAGGTGCTCAGATCCTTAAGCTCGCACATTTTCCCCGGTTCCAGCATGCACTTTGAGGGTAAAGTGTTCCCACCCACTGACAGATGCCATTATAATGAGATAATCAAAGCTATTCTAACGTCAGCTACCAGTGGTTGTAATGTTATGGCTGGTCCGTGTATGTTATGTGATGTAGCTGGCCATGATTTGTTAGAATATATTCTGAACCAAATTGAACTTGGAATATATGATGGTCTGTGATCTTGGAATATCCGGTTCTCATCATAACATGCGGTCAAAAAACTTGACCACATGCCAAGTCGGGGGTGAAACCAGCAAAACAAGGAACAGCTTAACAAATGATCACTCTTCTGCCAAGTCCTGGGCGCGAGGAAGAGACACAGCCTCTCAAAGGAAGGAGTGAAATCCTCTTCATTCAGCCCCAGAGGGTGAGGGCTGAGGAGGAAGAGAGGAAGAGGAGCAACGGTAGGTAGAAGCATGTCGGGAGAGGAGGTAGAGGGTAAAGAGCGGGCGAGATAAAGAGGCGGAGGGAAACGGAAAGAGTGAGAAGCAGAGCAGCGAGAGTACAAAAATGAGGGAACAGAAGAGGCTTGATATGATTTCAATGGAATGTTTGTTGACAGTGCTCCGAGGCCTGGGGCCTTGGGATAAATGATTGAACACTGTGCCTGTCAAAGCCAGAGGATTTCTGTGGGCTTGTGTTTCTTTCTTCACTCTTTCGCTGGAGGGAAGGTAGCAGTCAACTAATTGACACAGAATTAAGCATGAAACGCACTAAGCGCAGCCTTCTTCTGCCACGGCTGGCCTCTCCACCAAAGAAGGGGCTTCCAGCCAGTTAAAGGCTGCAGATGAAACACACACACACACACACACACACACACACACACACACACACACACACGCACACACACACACACACACACACACACACACACACACACACACACACACACACACACACACACAGACACACGTGTGGCTCATATTAAGATGAAATCAGATGTGCAGATGTACAAGCGTGAATACATCTGTGAAAAAAAAAAAAAAAACCAAAAAAACCGAGAAGATGAAGATTAACATCTTAGCAGATGGCCCACTATTCAATTACACCAGATCAGTAATTCAACATTCTAACACCCACACATAAGCACACATGCAAGAGGCAAAGAATTACAGTGTGCCAGGATATACACAGAGTACATAAGCAAACAGTATAGACTATTCCTGAGACAAATTGCTCCATGAGAAAGTCATCCTTCAAGATTAACAGTGTCATTCTGTGCCACACCTTGCACATTATGCTCAGGGGGGCTCCAATCTCAGCCGCAGGCTCTTCGCAAATGGCTCACCATGTGTGTACTTGTACAAAGTGTTTCTGGCACGCTCTAAAAAAGCAAAGCACATGAGAGAAAGTGACTTAACTGGAAGGAGGACAGAGCTAAAAAATCAAAAGGGACAGATAGAGAAGGAAAACAGAAATTATGAAAGAGGAGGGAAAGCAAAGCAAGGAGGGGATAAACAGCATGAAAGTCAAAGAAAATGTGGATAGGGGATTGGAAAGGTAACCTACAGCAAAGCACATGAATACAAGTCTTTGTTTTCCATATGTTAGCCTGTGATTGTGTGATGCACGGGTCAATTAAGGTGGAGGGTTTCAGCTGGTTGGCTACCAATGTACATGACCGCCTTAAGGAGTCCAGCTGATAATACAGTGCAATAAATGGAGTCTGAGCTCATTAAAACTTTGAGCAGTGACAACAAAAACCACATGACTAAGCAGTGGGTGTGTGGGGTGGAGCACTCCGAGAGTGAGAGAGAGAGAGGAGAGAGGTTTGTGCACCTCCTACACAGGTTGTGATAATGGTCTGGGCAGTGGTAACGTCAGGCAGCTCCTCCTCCTCTCATCTTCACAGGCCACATCACCATGTGAATGCCCTTGTGAGGCAGGAGGAGACAGGAAGAGAAAGGGAGAGGCTCTGAAAAAAGGGAAGGGAGTCTACAGGGTCAAAGGGCCAACCCCATCCCACCGACTACCGACCAATCAGGAGGTATCCTGCGTTGTCTTGGCGGCACGGAGGGGGGAAGAGAGGAGGAGGCGAAGAAGAGGAGATAAGCAAGCAAAGAAGGAGGGTGGGTGGACTGCTAGTCAGATCCCCAGGGTCAATTATTCCCGGGAAGGAGGTACTGTAACCAACACTCTGCATCTCATTTGCAAGGCAGCAGCAAAGGTGCACCTGAGCACGGCTAGTGAGCGTCCTGCCAAAGCACCGAGGCAATTAATGTCCCCCTTCAATGACATGTGCTTCTCAGTGTGATGGTGTCTGGGCAGCAGTGGGCTGGGCCGGCCGGCTAAAAGAGAAGGCCATTGCGATGCGTCTTGTCTTCCCACTGAGACTAATTTCATGTGGAGATCTCCTCTGCCTCTGTTTCAACCACAGCCTGGGTTATATGGTTTTTGCTTTTGAGCCTGAACACACACAGACACATGCATATGAATAAAGGCTCAGTTGCAAAAATATGCATGACTGAAATGACACATACACTCGTAGTGGCATGGCAGCGGGATGGATAAGCATACGCGGACATATGTGTGTGTAATAAACATAAAAATCAGTGTTAAGACAGACACACGAGACACACGAGACACTTACACACAAACACAGATGTGCCTGTATTCAAAGTAGCACCCGCACCTAGAAGCCCAGAAGTAGAGAAAGAGAGAGAGAGAGAGAGAGAGAGAGAGAGAGAGATTGAGAGAGAGAGTCTGTGTTTAAGATTCATTGTCAGTTCAGACTTCTCCTAGTAATAGCAAGTGAACTAACGTGAGCATAAAACAAACACACAGCTGATTGCTGTTAATCTTCATTATGCTGCAAGAACAGTATTTTTACTATTATCAGTAATTACTAGGCTATTACGTCGTTGAGATTTCTTTTTTAATTAAAAAACCACACACACTTAAAATTCTTCCATTTTTAACCCTTCCGCTCATGGTCACTACATTTGATCCTTATTTAAAAGCCATTTTACAGTTTATTCATTGATTCTGATGGAATAGTTGCCCATCAGACAATTCAGTGGATTCCAGTGAGTTATTGGGAAAATCAATAGTTCTACCCGAGAAGTAGCTGAAAACAGAGCAGAGTGAGTGACAGGGAGTGAGTGGGAGGGCAGAGAATGACAGGAGGGGCAGAAAGAGAGAAGCTAGGTAGTCACCAAATAAAAATACACACATAAAAATACACTTTGGGAAAAAAAAATTATAAATGAGGTAATCGTTATATATGCATGAAAGGGTTGCATTAAGTCCACACTGGTTGACACACTTTCAGGGTTGCAGCGGGGATGGAGCTTATCACAGCTGACATTGTGTGAGAGGTTGAGTACACCTTAGAAGAATCGCCAGTTCATCACAAGGCCGACAAATTATCATTATCAATTATCAATATCAAAAAATATTCCTGTTTTTTTATAATTCATTCAACTTGAAAGAAAAAAAAAAATGCAAAACTGAAGCAGCAAGCTGTAAGTGATATTACTGTTCCTCCGCACAGACAAACAATTACCTATGAAGCAGGTTCAACAACAAGAGATAGAGCCACAACAAAAAAGACCCGGCCTTATTCATTCATTATTCTGACATAATACTTAAAAGAATGAACAATTTAGTATCAATTCTTGATTATGTAAGGATTTTACCTGTGCTATGCAACAAAATGTAATTTTTGTCCTGAGGACAAAACCGGAGGAAAGCTCAGGGAATGTTCGGACTGGGAAGCAGAACATCCTTGTGGTCGAAGGAATCCACTCAAGTCAATATCGTACATATTTTTTTATGCACAGGAAAGAATATTGGCATGGAAGAAAGGTCAGGGGTCGCCAGAAAGATACCGTCCACAATGGACCATGACTACCAATAGCAAATTTCATGGAAAGTATTGCCTGGATACAGGATGGGAGGTCTGACCAGCGGAGCGGCATTAGCATACTCAGTCAAAAGGGCAAAAATAATCTGAGTAAAACAACCCATCAAATACGACCGTGAACCGACAATGTGAATGTGAATAGGTTAGTGCGTTAAAATTAAACAAAAGGACGGTGAGTAGAGACGCTATATGGCAGAAAACAATAAGAACCATAGCCGAGTAAAATGTGCCTTTAATGTGTGCGATCTGTGGGAAATATAGTATATATTTACTAAGAGTTGTAAAATGAGTTCTAAATTGCGATGTTTTCATAAAGTAGCATAGAGAGCGTATGGAAGTGAACACACTGATGTCGGCAAGTGCATTACCATGTAATCAAGTCATGACCTTGTATGTGACCGCATTGCCGCGGGGCACCGCAGCTAGCAAGGCTAACATGAGGCTAATGAGTGTCATTCATTGCATTTGGGCGTAAGTGAACATACAAGGCCTTGCACACACCCACAGAGACACACAGGCGCGCACACAAAGAGACACATATTCAACAGCTCCAACCTTCCGATCACTGCTCCCTACAGCCCTGGAGCTCACAATGAAACCCAGTGTCTCCCTCAGCGGTCAGTCTGTGCCCTCTTTCCTGACCATTTCCACTCACCCGAGACAAAAATAGACATTGCTTTACTTCCCTGCACATTCTCCGAGTCAACTTGTCGTTGACACACACTGGATGAATGACTACTTCCTCCTGTTCGCCTCAGTCGACTACTGAGGTGCAGTTCTGTGTTGTCGAGCTTGCCACTGAGAGAGAAAAAGAACAAGGGAAGTTAGAATCATCTCACACTGGAGAGGGTGGGGGGGAGATTGGGTGGGGGGGGTTGATAGGGAGCGTGTGTGCTAGTTTCAGCAGACATGTCCTGCACACATAAACACACAGACTTACAGCAAAGCTAGCTGGCTCTTGACAGTGGCAGAATTATTATGGCGAGTTGAATATTACCCCCTTGGGACTTCATTTACCTCCAACATATTCACTGAGTTTCTTTGTATTTTACTGCTCCTCATAATGCCAGCCAACCACACACATACACACCCCACTCATATCACCATATCACACACTATTTTTATGTCCGTGAGTGTTGTCAGGGTTATTATTGAGATCATTATGGGATGTGGATAGTATTCAGATGTCCCCCTCCCTCTCCCTCTTCAACTCCACCTTCTTGTTGCAGTTTGGAATCTTGGAGACCTCTCATGAAAGGTTAGCAAAGCTTTTTCCATTCCGCCGTCTATTTATAAACGAAGCATACATTCAATCATAAATGCACAGAAGAAGATTTATATTTTACAGCTCGAATTATTGAAATTCTCCTCTTAGTGTTTGGTCGGTAAAGGTCACTGATGGACTTCTTTTGTTGTGCTGTTTGAGGTCTCTGTTGCCCATTGTGTTAACAAGTCATTAAAAATTGAGGAGAGTAAGGCAGGCCAGGAGAGATTGCATATGTTTGGAAGCATTATTATTATTAAATAATCATGTTTGTCTCCTAAATTGAGAGTGACTCATGCCACAATATCGGTAATTAGATAAATTATTGATGAGGTAGCGGATGGGTTAGAGGATGCTCTGTGGTAGAAATGGAATTGCCAAACCCAATTACCGTCTTTTTCTCAGAGTGGCCCCATTAGGGTTGTCACTTGGACCACTAAATGGCGGCACTAATAAAACCACAACTAGCACCCAACCAGCTTAATTAATATGAAGATGATTAATATTTTATTTGCTGCAGATTAAATATCTCTTCCATCGCAAGGGAAGCTTGACATGTGTAGAGGCTGACATCCCATCCTCTCTGTTTTAAACTGTCGAAGATGTCAGGGTTCACAATCAGCACTATCAAGAGTGGATTTGACATAAAACATCACCATGAAAGGAGTTGGGTGTCTTTCAGGTCATGTCACATTGATGGGTTTGCAATAAGAAGATGTGTGAGGTGTCAGAATCGCTTTGGAGGAGGCAGTAACTGACAAGAAGAAGCTGAAGCACATTTAGAGTTTTTTTGCATTAACACACAAGCAACTATGCATAAAATGGACTTACTGTAGCCGGTGTATGCACTATATGGTTTTTGTCATGCTACAGGATGTATACCTGAAATTATTCATTTCAGGTATAAAGACTAAAGACTTGATTTCGTAGGAAAAAAAAGAAAAAAAAGAATTACGGCTTTTATTCAATTCAATTCATATTAGACTTTGGCGTCGTAGTCCTAAACTTTTATAGAAACGACCAGCCATAACATTCAAACCACCGATAGGTGAAGTCAGAATGACACCTGATTATGACGCCTGTCAGTTGGTGGAATATATAGGGTAGCAAATGAACATTTCGCCGAAGCATTTATGCGAGCGACAGCATCTCTTGGTCTGGTTGGGTCTTCCCAGTCTGCAGCGGTAAGTACTTGCCAGAGTAGTCTAAGGAAATATACAACTGACTAACGATGGTGGCTATCCATTGTCGTCTTATCCCATAGAAGAGCTACTGTAGCACAGACTGCAGGAAAAGAGAATGCCGTTCTGACAGAAAGGTGTCTGATCTATTTAGGTAGATAATATGATGTAGCAGGCAGTTGGTTTAAATATCATGACTGATCGGTGTATACTATATTAAATAATGTTCAACATGGCAACACATGGTATCTTTTTGTATCTTTGTGACCTTAAAATCATCCGTTAACTTTAAAATACTGCATTTGCGTAATGGATAACGCAAGAGCGTGTAGTAAAGGGTGACACCGGCGAGAGCCTAGTCTTCAGAAGGTGTTCCATGTTATGTGATACACTGTTACATATATCTTTCAATTTTTCTGTTGTCCTCTGTGAATAAAGTTCTTCAACAACAGACCAACATCAAACTAAAATAATACCCCTGGGTTTGTGTATACCATCGGTATTATGACGCACCTGCGCACACAAACACACTCAAGCGCACAATAAAAGGCAGCTACCATTCCGCTAATACCAATCAACCCCCTATCTGAAGAGGAAACGGTGTCTGCCATGCCCAGCATGAATAAAACAAGTTGTTATTCTTTTCTAGATAAACACCCTCCGAGTGCCCGCAAACATGAGGGGGAAATGACGCCAAGATTTGGTTTTCCTCAAGCAACTGCAATGGAGATGGACTCCCTAGACACTTGCTGAGCTCTGGAACGTGGTCCTATACCGCACAAAGTGCCTGCTTTGCCAGAGGCACAGGATGGAACATACAAGCACAAACAAATCCACTAAATACCAGCAAAGCTTGGTTGCCATTAGAATAGAGCGTATTATTCATTCATTCTGTCGATTCCTTATGTACATGGTATTAATCAAATTCCCCTCTGAGATTTGAGCTGGTATTTGCTAATTTGAATCCACAGAATGACTTTGCTGGTAAGTGAATCATTAGGAAGCATCACTTTGGCCCAGATTTGACAAAGAGGCTGGGAAGGTGTACATTAGCCGATGGAAAAGGTTAAGCATGGTAAAATGAGGCAGGAAATGTGGCGGACAAATTGAGAAATTAGTAATGTGCGGGTGGGGAAAGTCTCGGAGGGCCCGGCACTGAGGCGAGACCTATTATGGCACATGGCACCAGACAGCTGGGTGGGTAATTATCATCATGTGTTTAGCAAGACACCCTTATCCAGAGGAACATGTATGGCTTTGCTTTAACCACTTAGTTGGCCCATTTAGCTCCGTGCCGTGGCGAGCATGTGTGAGCAGGAGACGACCGCTATCGTTCAGCAATATCCTGCTTTAGCAGTAGGCGGCGTATCCCTGCTGCAGGTGCTGACTAAGTCGACGCCTTGCTACGATGCAGGTGTCCGACCCAAAAGGCAGGGCCGGAGTGACTACGGGGGGTCTCACGGGTGTAGTATGACGTCCTTGGGGAAGGTGAGACAGTGCCCCCGTGAAGATCAAGCCGGGAGCATGTTGAGCAGAGGGGGACCAGATGTGTGTGCATGTTTCTGTGCACATGCAAGTGTGAGTCTTTTAGTCTCTCCATGTGGTTCCACTGCCAGCTCGGTTAGAAACAGCTGGCTCCCGCCATCTGCTGCTCCTCAGCACCAGTGGCCCAAGAATGTTCATCTGATGTACAGTATGTGGTTTTATTTCTATGCATTGCAGGTCCTTTTTTTATCAGTACAAGCCATAACATATACATCTGCATGTACCTGTACATAACATCGATTAACTAAGTGATATTCAGCAGAAAAGAGATGACCTAAGTGTTCAGGGAACCTTTGAAGTAGAAGAAGAAAAGAGAAGAAATGCATTTTCAAACAAAAACAAAAATCCAGCGGGCGAGCGTACGTTTCTCTGACAGCCACTGTGAATATCTAGTGCGTGTTAACTTTTTCCTTTTGGGTTGTTAATCATTCGCTCCAAGCAAGCCTATCGAACAGTCTTAGGGAAACGAGAGAAGGATTGAGAGGTTGGGGGGTTAGTATGCTAAAATCCACCCAAAACAAGACACATGAGACACACGGTTCGAGTGTTAATTAGGGAGCCGATATTACCAGCTAAATCAGGGATGGAGGGAAGGTTCGGTGGAGTGGGAGTTGGGGGAGGAGGGATGGAAGAGGAAAGGGAAGGAGGGAAAAGAGAGAGTTAGAGACCAAAAGAGGGAGGCAGGGTGTTGATATGAGCAGGGCCTGGGGGCAGCCTACAAGGCAGAAAGGGGAATGATAGACTGGCTAACCAGACGTTGATCAAGTCTGTGCAGCTCTCTTCCTTTCATCAATAGTGAAAAACTGCAGTGACAAGAAAAAGTATTTTAGCTGTAGACTTATTTGCTTCGAAGTCAGCATTAAGCACGTCACTCAAGATGATTAATTATTTGTTTTGATCTACTCACCGCTGAAGGTGTATTTGTACGGATCGATACTCAAAAAGCGTTTTTCTTTCCTAAAAAGTGATGCCATCTGCACTACTCAAACAAAACACAAACACGCGCCGCCGCCAAGTATCATGTAGCTCACAGAAAGACGGTCATGAAAAATGAGGCCGCTCTACCTTCCCAAATTTCAAGTCGTAACAGCAGCGGCAAAAGTGAGTAATCTGTAATCGCAGCGATGTGGAGGAGTGCGGCGCCGCTAATGCGACTAGGCCCCGCTGTTTTCTGAGGAAGACGGCGCTGGAGGGGTGGAAGGAGTGGAGAAGAAGGAGAGGCAGAGGGATGAGCAGGAGGAAGAACACACACTGAGGTAGTCGGGGGATTGCTTGCTCCAAACATGGCAGAAGGTACGAAACAAGGCACTCTGTGTGGGCCCCATTATTTTTACTCCCCATTCTCTTTTCGCCTCTCTCCTCCTGAAGACGGCAGGATTTTTCTCCTCCTCCCTGACATAAAAGTAAACAACGTTGCCTGCAGGCACAATTTTCCCTGCAACACAATAAAATGTGCAGTGAATTTATGATGGTCATCCATTAGCTCTTACCAAGGAAACATCACCCGTATCTGTCGTCCATCATTATAATAGAGGGTTAATGCACTGAATTTACATAAAAAAGTCATATTGTCTGCATGAATTATTTACACCCTCAGCTGTTTTTTCCAATTTCCCTCTTTTTTACCCCCCCCCCCTCTCCGTCCTCTCTTTCATGGCAAGGCGCTTTTTGGTCCAGATTCTTGTGGAGGAAATCTGACTGTCAATTCCACCGTGAGGTGGTCCCGTTGCCACTACCTCACCGTCCCAATATTTCTCCGTGGTCCTCCCTCCTTTCACCCCTCCGGCTCATCCTCTCACCTTGTCACTCTTTGTCTGTGATGCACAATGAGAGCTGGGGGCTTTGTGATGAGTTTGTATAAGGCCCCCCTCGGCTTTTATTGAGTCAATCAAAGTTTAAAATGTCCCCACTTCGAGGAAATATTCCTGTGTGATAACGGTGAATAAGGTTATTCTTTTCAGTCGATAATCCCAAAGAAGAGAGAACAGGGTAGAATATAGACAGGTAACACAAAAAAAGATCTTTCATCAGGCCAGACTCATTGTTCACAAACGTATGATTAAGACCAACTGAAGAACCGTCTCAGGTCTTTAGTGGCCTAACCTGGTACCTCACACCAGATGATCACAGTCTCAGCCGTCGTACTGTAAATGAATTATCTCCATATCACACCCCTGTCACGAAGGCTTGTGCAGCGCTAACAGTTGCCTTTCAGACCCCAGGGAAAGGCTCGGTGATTGAGCAATTATGACAAACTCAATTACTGTCATCATATTATCATAGCTAATCCAACTCTGCCATGCTGCGCCTTCCACTGGCCTGATCAGAGCGCCTTTTTTCACTTTCATTGAGGTGAGAAAGTGCTGTCACTGACACCGCTAGTGCCGCCATGAACACGCTCAAATGAATATATGGCAAATATGTCAATCCACCGGTGCCTGTCTCCATTTCCGTCTTTCCACTGGATGTCTCCGGGATGAATGTCTTAATTTTTTTCTAATTCTGCATGACAGTGCCACAGGCGCTCTGAGCTAAATTTGTGACACGCCTTGACAGGCTGCGGGTTTTCTTTCAGCTCCCATGTTATGGCTCACACGCCTCTAAGAAAACGATCGCGGTGACTGTCAGAGACGCTCTCCTGCCGCGACTCGCTCGTCTGTGCAGGGGTTAGGAGGAGGTGAGCAGGGTTCAGCGATAGTGTGCGCTGAAGGAGGAACCTATACAAATCAGTGACCTCGCAACCCTTCGGATAATCCTGCAGCAGTGGGAGCGACACAGGTCAGTCAAACAAATTTAGATGAGGAGGTCAGTGTTGAAGAAAGTCAAAGACAAAACTTGCACAGAGCGAGTGTTTTGCAGAGACAGTAGGAGTGATGCCAGAGGTGTGAGGGAAGGTGAATGGATCAATGGGAGCCGAGCCTCAGGTATAACCCATTGTATTCCACACAAAATCCCTTTATACCTCCTCTCGTTGCCCTCCACACTGCTAACGTTGAGAGTTTCTTCCCTCTGCAGTCTTGTTTATTCCACTCACTGATACACTTCTCCTAAGGGGCCTGATCCCTGCTTGCCTCCAGACCAATATCTCAGTCCTGTTAAGGAGGTTGGGATTAGAGGTCAGAAAAGTGGCCACCTCCTCAGTTTGCATCGATTGTTGTCCACATGATGCAGGAAGTCGGAAATTCAAGGAAGGACCTGTTGAGGTGTAAGGTTAGGATTGTGACCCCAAGACTTCCCCTCTGGCCTTTCTTTGCACTGAGCGAGTGTTCATTGTTCTTTAAAATCTTGTTTCAAGATTTAAAGCACTCCTGAACGTGTAGGTACACAGCTTTCTCCGATGACATGAAAATAAACAGGAAAATGCAATCACTTTTATTTCCTGTTCAGGGTTCATCCATCGGAGGAACCTTAAATTAGTGACGAAGGCTGATTACGGTGCCGATACAACCTTTTCACATACAAATGTTTCGGTGCCATGCTTTGTCAGTTCAAATTTGGGTCTCATTGTCAAAGTTTACATTTGACGGTAAAACTAATTGTCACTTTGAGTCTGATCTTATTTGATGGGTATATGACAGAGGCTGTTGATCAAGTTGGCATGAGCCGGTTAGGGTCAGTGTCTGGTTGGAGTCAGTGTCTGGTTAGGGTCAGTGTCTGGTTGGAGTCAGTGTCTGGTTAGGGTCAGTGGTTGGTTAGGGTCAGTGGCTGGTTAGTTTGTTACGGTAATTTGACTAGGTGAGTGAGTATTGGTTAATAAGGGCGGGTGAGTGGGTTGGTGTTGAGTTTGTTTTGTTTTTTGGGTGAGGGTTGAAAGGGTTTTAATTGGGGTTTGATTGTAAAGTTTGAGTGGTTTGCTGAGTGGGCGGGTGTTGACTTGTTTTCAGTTTGTTGGTGAGTGAGTGTGGAGTTGGTTTGGGTTGTATATACAGCAAAAGTAGGTTGCAAATCTTTTTTTTATTTTATTTTTTTTATCATGAGGCTCAGGCCCCAGGTAGCCTGAGGATTCGGGCCCATTCCGACTCAATGTCCGTACGTGCGGCTGAGTTCTGGCCGTGACTCGCTGAAGATGAACCAGATCTGGCCCAGTAACGGCTGCCGCATTCGGCTAGATTCCGGTTGGCAGAACTGGACCGATCTGGACTGAGATTCTGCACATTCAGCTGTGGTCAACTTTACTATCCAGACCATTGAGTGCTGGTCCGAGGGAATTGTTTTGGCTGTAGAACAGCCACATGCATCAACTCGGGAGCCTGCCTGAGTGTTGGTATGTTTGGCTGGGTTCTGAAAGTGGCTGATTGAATGCAGCTTCAATTTAAGTTCAGAAAGTTCAGCAAATACAGAATTAAAAAGTGTTATAAAATGATATACACTTCCAAGAATACCTACAGTAAAATAGTTAAACGACAAGTGTTGATGAAAAAAAGGGGAAAATAAAGAAGAAAGGAGTAAAAAGAGCTATTAAAAAAAAAGGAGGGTATAATTTGAGTTCATCACGACCTGGAAACTAGAAATACAACCAGAAGTATTTCATTGATCCCATGATTGCCGTGAATAGACTGTACAATAAATAAATAAAAAAAAGAATAGACTGTACGTGGGGCTTCCTGTTACACATACGCCGGAGGGTGAGGGGGTTTATGGGTAATGGAACTTCGATAGCCATCACTGTAAGCACTTTTCGTCGAGACAATATCACAACATACATCTCTGTGAGTATATTTTCAAAATGTAATAGATTAAAAAGAGAAAAACGGAAACTGAGCCGGAAACGTTTTTCCCAGTTCAACTACAACTACACTATATTTCAAAAGATATTGAATAATGACAAAATGGGTTTGTACCCATGAAGTCCCTTCAGAAAAATAAATAAATATATATTTCATTTAGGTTTATAATGAATTCATGACATGATGACAAAAGTTTTTTTTACCGTTATTAGATTTCAACATATCGATTATAAAGCCGTATTTTATGATTACCCACTTCGAAGCAAGAGGTCATGGGTAATAGGTCTATCTTTATAAATGAATTGCCGTTCGGCCATCCATTCTCTTGTTTAAGTCTTTGCCTCAGAATTCCAGCAAAGCATGATGGGGAGATCAAAAAACATATAGAAAGGTGGCTGCAGCTCGCATTCCACAAAGACGGAGGAAAGAGAGAACGGACGCTGAGGAGCAACCATTTGTTAGTAAGATGTTTTTAAAATGTTCTCACAGTCCTATAAAGTGTGATTTGTCTGTAAATGCATCTGAATACTGTACTGTATGGTGTCTTTGAATCGGGGTGGGATGTGGTCACGGTTGAGGTAGTTTATTTTACATTTCTGTATTTATGAACATATCTCTACTTGTTATTCGACAATTTCTTTCCTCGTGGTTTCCTGTTCATTTTTTTGAATAAATATTTATAACTGAAATTCAGTGTCATATTTAAATGAATGAGTGTTACACAGTTGGTGTTACTGGGTGGGGATTGCTGTGGAACCCATTAATGTAAAACATGATATATATATATATATATATATATAAAAGGTAAATATCATATGCACTAAATTTGGACTAAATCTGACCAACGGTTGCAAAATTATGGGCCCAAAACATTTGGAGATAAAGCTCCACCTCGTGATGGAGATATACAACATTAAAATGATCCATGACACAGTTTTTGAGATATCGCTTTAACACGAAGGATGGCAACGACGATTCCACAATATCCCCGACTTTTTGTGGATTTAGTTAATAATTTAGATGACAAGCATTTACAACAACCAAGACGAAGTTGAGCTTCATTATAATCTAAATGTCAATGTATAAACTTTCTAATATACTGTATATGCAAGTAGATAAACACAGTCTGTATCTCTACTTTTGAGCAATGTAATGAATATAAGTTTTTTTTTTAATCATCATTTTGTGGAAACTATGTCATGCTTTCAAGTTCTAATCAGCTTTGTGAAAAGAAATTTGCTCAATTTCTTTCATCTGGGTCTGAGATATTTGTGAGGCATTTCAATTTTTGTTTCATTAATTCATTTAATCAAGTGTTGAGTTTTTAATTCATTCATTTCTACTGTGAATTTTTCCACACTGAGTGCCAAATGTTGAACTACCTGGACAGTCAAGCCTTAAAATGAATCTCTAATCAGCCTCAGAAACCTGCACAGCTGAGCCACCAGTACCGGCGTCACACTTTCACACAACTTGCCAAGAAAGTCAACTAATCACTCACTTTGAAACAAAGTACCTGGGCGATGCTTAGATGTGCTGAGAGGAACGCCGGCAGGTCAGCTTACTGTACAAATAGGGTGGCAAACAAATTTGCATGTAAAAATTAAAAATCAATGTGTTCCACCTCACCTAATGACCAATCTCCCCACTGCTGCTCTTAGGCTCTGATTAACATTCAGGGGGGTTCAGGAGAAAATGTTGGAGCAAAGCATTAATCTCTCTCAGCAAAAAAAAGCTTGTATCTTCTGACAGGTGGGTCAAAGTTGCCATTTAATCTAGCCCATAATTTCAGAAATGTGCTGACAGGGTGCGTTTCAATACATTAACAACTGGCTGTGTTTGAGAAAACTAAGAGCGAGAAACCCCCGACAGTAAGTCCGCATTCCCAGCTCGGACTTATGGGACGTTGGGAAAACGAGAGGAAGGCAGCAGCAGCAGAATCCAGTGGAAAGCTCGGAGAAAACGGCATCTGAGAGGAAAAACGTTTGATGTTGACGGATGTTAAGCTCCCTGCTCATTATAGATCTCTGCTGCGTTCCCTTTTAATAGATCAAGTTACATTTAGGTTGCAGAAATCCATGTTGGTTGAATCAAAAAGCAACTGGACAACTTCTGTTTTGGCTTGAAGACGTTTCACCTACATTCTGAAGGAGCTTCTAGGACGACCTGGACGATTGAGCGTCCACAAAAAAAAACGGTTTGCAGAAATCTTCATCAACTGAGGTGTTTGTGCCGCCTGAACCATCAGAAGAAAACTTGAGACCTGGATGTTAAAACTTTGCCATTTTTATAACCAAAAGTAAAGATATATAGATTTTTATCCAGCTCTTAGAGACCCTGAACCTGAAACCACGTTTTTAAGATGCCGCCCAGGACTTGACTTTAGACTTCAGAGGTGTCCTGCTTTTTTTATTGAAAAATGTCTCCTACCTCCCGCCCCAACCAAGTGGAAATAATATCACTCACACTGAGAGATCATGGTGTCAGGGTCAATTGTCCTGCAAAAAACGGGGGAGATGGGAGACAAGTATTGATTTTTCATTTTGTGGGGGTAAGCAAGCATGTTGCAGCTGAGCGTTGGGGGGCAATGAAGCAGACTAAATGTGCTACACTGCTCGTTCAGCTTATCACCCGTGAGCTGTGACTGCAGAAAGACACCTTGGAAACAATTATCACAGAAAAAAAAACACCATCAGTTTGTATCTCTTTCAATTCAGTCCAGTTCAGATGCCTGGGGGTAAAAAAACAACAAAAACAGCCTGACAACAATATTCAAGGCAAACGGAGCTTGTGGTGGAAAATGTGGCCGGGTATCCAGAGGGGGAAGTTGGTCAGCTTCGCTTTACGTATGGATGAACCAGAGCTGGATAGAGTCTGCATCCGTTCACCATGTAAAGCCTTAGAGGTAGAAACCCCTTGTCAAACACATAATATGATGCCACAGGTCTCGGACACATTCCTGCAGTCTGGCAAACTTCAAACAATGAATCAAAGCCAGCGATAACGACCTCTGTGACCCGTACTAGGCGTGTTCGACTCAGAGCATCCAAATTACGTCATCATAACACAGGAGACATGGTTCGAGAAAGAGAGCGAGTCATTCCCTTCGGCTCCTCCATGTTCTGAATTTTCAGCGGAGGACACGGACCTAGTTTTTGGGTCATAACCTCCGGTGCATCCTCGTAAACGTTCCTGCTATGGCGGGACACAACAGAATGCTCGCCACTCATTCTGGACCATGGCGGGGATTAGGAGCTCTGGAAGTGAGTCCACTTCCTGAATAAACATCAGCTGTTTGGAGCGTGATATAAGCTCCTCCATCACTTTGCTTCTCACACTCTCATCACACCTCATGCATTCCGTCCATCGCCTCCCTCCTCCTGATTTGCAAAGGGTACGGTCTCGACAGCGGTCAGAGGTGTTCCGAGCATACAGGGTGGAGAAAACAGCAGTCATCCAGTCATCTTGATGAATAACACACACCACGTTCTCTGCTGCTTCTGTGATGTGAGGGTCAGAGTCGAATGTGTGCAATATGAGCTCATCGGTAAACCTATAACACTTCCTTTTTGGTGGCGCTAAAACAATCCTAAATATTTATGTCACCTGCCCTGTAGATACTGAAAGACACAACCGTGACAGGAGAGGAGTTTTTCTCAATCCTACAGGTTAAATAGAAACCAGATGTGTCGTATGGAATGTGTCTACAAACTTGTTCTGTACTCCATATGTTTCTCTATACTCTCATTTATTATGAAATCTGGTCCGCGTCTGCTGCCATCGGCACTGCCGATGTTTTGTGAGTCATTTTCAAATGTTTTACCTCCATAGACCGTAGCGTGAGGAAGAACTGGATCAATTTTGCTATACGTTAGTTGTCTTATATTCCCAAAATTAGGGGGAGCTTTATCTTCAAAAGTTTTCCATACCATAATTTCTCAAATCCAAATTTGGTGCGTATGAATGGACTCGACGAGATCTTTCTCGTGTACATGCCTATTTACTCTAAGACTTCCTATTTTCCTCACTAGGGCATCTTTTTTTTTTAACAAAAGAAAAACAGTCCCGCCCGCACATACGGGGTGAGAGGGTGAGAGAGGGGTGAGAGAGGGAGAGAGAGGGTGCACCCTGGCAGCTGATTACCTTGGCTGACTGGCACACATCACACTGATCTTCTATCGTTACCATCTGTAATAAATGGCCGATGCAATCACGCAATAATGGCCAGCACAGCCTTGGTTTCTCGAATAGTTATCGTGTCATTAGTGGAAAATTCATCAGCCATTTAATCCAGAGGCAGAGACCGGAACACGCTAGTGTCATAAGGACGGCTTCTCTGCATGCAACATTTCATTCTTGAAGACCCACTTGTGTACCATACATGTCAAAATCTCCCCCATTTGACGAATCCTTGCAGTCTCTGGGAATAAAAGATTATTTTTTTATTCCATGGACAATGGAAGGATAAATTCTTTAAAAGAGCCTAGCAGATCAAAAACTGGGTTTACCGAACCCTCGGTTTGTCAAATTCACTTTCTGAAGAGTGAGACTATTGTGGTTAAGCAACGAGGCTCAGTGTGAAGGATGAGATTATGGGCTGTTTGTGTGCTTCTATGCGCATCTTTAGAACCAGGTAAGGTTTCATGATAGGAAGCAATCGTCTGATCTTAGACCCAAATACTCAACTGTGACATGGGTGAAAACAGATGCTGTGATTCTAAAAGGTGGAATCCGGAACAACTGGACTTCCTGTTTAAAGTTGAAGATGTTTCACCTTTCATCCAAGAGGCTTCCTCATTTCTGAGGCAGTGATTATAAATAGGGTTTAGGCCCACTGTGATACCTTCACAGGCAAACTCGTTATTTTATTTGCATGTCTATGTTATTGCGTTTCATTTCATCTGTAAAGAAATAAAGTCTCTGTCTTCATTACCTTTTTGCATTTATTGACTTTTACTTTGACTCATATCAACCTTCTGGTTTTAAGTATTGATTTTTTTTTTTTTACATTTATTAGGCGTAATGTTTGTCTGCGCTGTCTTATTAAAAGAATGCAAAATACCGGCATGCCCAGTGTGTGTTGAGTCGGGGGTGTGATACGGTCTAGAATCAAAGGTGTCCAAGACGCCAGTGTTTTGAAAGCGACAGTAGGAAATAAAGGATAGAGAGCGAGAGAGCGAGAGAGCGAGAGAGCGAGAGAGCGAGAGACAACGAGCGAAGAGAGAGAGAGAGGGATATTTTGCCCATGTGTTTCGACACAGAGGCCTTCGTCAGGCCCTGAAAACCAGTAAACAGGTTTTGATTTTCTGCCTTTTTGTTTGTCTTAACATGCTGCCTTCTCAGTTTCCTGTTTTTGCCTCGTCTGTCAAAACACTTTCTAGACATATCTTTTTTTTTAAGGTACTCTACAAATAAAGTTTCTTATTATTATTATTTGTCTATTATCTACTTTGGAGTTCAGTAATAATGGTTTTGCAGTAAATATGATCTGCTGTCAATTCCTTTTCTAACTGCGATTTACATAAAGTAATAGTTTGGAGAAAAGTTTGAAATCCAAATGAAAATCTGGATTTAACAGTTTTTCTGTTGCAAATATTGAATTAATTTATTAACTATGAAGTTATGTCTAAGTTTACAATTTTTTTTAATGCAGCACAATTATGGACAAGAAAACAAAATTTTGATGGGGTTTGAAGAAGACATAGATTCCCTCAGATTATCTAAAGTACTACTGACTGGGAAAACGACACTTTGCCACTTGAGTCGATTGTCCTCCTCACGGGAAAGTCAGCGATATATTCAAAAGTATGCATAAGACATTTGTAGATACAGGTATACAAAGACAAAAGTGGTCATTTTCCTAAAATGTGAAATGTCTTATTGTCCCATCTCTTGATTAAAGACATCTTTACAAAAACTTTATAAATATTACAGTAAAACATGATTTAAGTATGCGTTATTACACATTTCAAAGTTATGTTTATGTTCAATTTAACGTTTTAGTTGGTTGACCTGGTGCAGTGAACGCCAATCTTAATTAATTTCTATATTGTTCATACATTGAGCTTCTGTACTTTACTTAAAAGGAAGCTTTAAAAAACTAAAAAGTACTTAAATAAAATGGAAACCCTCAAGTGTGTACATGATTATAGTACTGCAGCGCCACACCTAGGTAGATTACTTTTGAGGGAATGTATCTACTTCACAAAACTGAGAAAATGTACTCAAAGTATTCAGCACTGCCTATGAGTTCATTTTATAATATTATACTTGTGTATCATTGTGTTTTTTGAAATTGTGTGGTTCTGAAAAAGCTCCAGAGTTGTCTGCCCTTTATCACCTGGTCTACGGTGTTTGCAAATACTGCAGTTTGTGTGTGTGTGAGTGTGTATGTGTGTGTGTGTGCGTGTGTACCTGCAACGAGCGCTTTATTAGTGAGTGTGTGTGAGTGTGTGTGCATGAGCATGAACGCGGTGCTTGTGTTAAATAATGCATGGCCCCAAGCCCAGGACGGGCCCTTTGATAAAGTACAGCTTCGTGGTACATGCATAAGCAGCTCCAGCCATATGCAGAAAGGAGAAATTGATGGTCGAGATAAAGTCTGCGCTGCTGCTGCTCTCTATCTGTGTGTGTGTGTGTGCGTGTGTGTGAAAAAAGAGATTTATGGATCCTACCAACGTCTACACACGTTTGATCGGCTGGTAATAAGAAGCTTTTTAGGATGAATTTGTGCGCTTAAACTTTTTGTGGTCTTTGATTAGCTGTCATTTCCCCGCTAAGCTAATATGAAAATGCACATGAGATCAGATGCCACAGTGTCAGTTTGTGTGTGTGTGTGTGTGTGTGTGTGTGTGTTTGAGAGACAGAAAACTGTGTGGGCAAACGAGGATGAGCCTGTTTGTATCAGAGCAGCCTAGTAGAATCTCTGCCAGTGTGTCTTTCTGCCAGTGTGTGTGCGTACCTCTGTGCAGGTGTGTGTTATAGCATTAATACACTCCTCGACATGGTGGAGAAGGGAGACGAGCTGCCCATCAAAATTGAAGTGGTCAGGAGCAATTATGTGGTCCAAAGTTGCTGCCAAAGTTCTGCCCAGAGAGGAAGGAAGACAAAAATGAGGGTCAACATTTGCAAACTCTCAGTAAACATGTACAAGCAAACACGTGTGTGTCTGCGTGTGTTTGTTCTCTTTTTCAACAAACGTACCTCTGGGTGACCCCAGACCCTTTGACAATAACACTCATCGAACTTTTGGACTTTTACCATTATTTTCATGTCTTCTCTCTTTTTTCTCTGGTGCATCATCAATTTTCATCGCCTCGTCTAGTTTCTACGGGTTGTGAAGTCGTCCAGCTCATCACCGCTGGCCAAAGCTGCGACAGCCTAAACCTTTAATAAGTCTTGAATTCATTGTGTTGCATTGAAAAGCGTAAATGTGTGAGAGCATCAGCAACACTGTAATTAAATATACACATAAATGATCAGATGAAATGAAGGAAAGGATAAGTTCGAATTCAACTCGCATCCCTTTTTGTGACGTCTCTTTCAACTTTCCCTTCAAGTGATTTCCGACTTCACGCCATTATTTTCATGTCTTCACTCTCTACATCTGCGGGTTCTGATGTCGTACGGCGTCCACAGCCGTGACAGAACAAACCTCTCTGCGCCCTAATTCATTAGACATGTCACACTCTCGTTAAGTGCAACCCACCTTCCTCACCTCCTCCTTCTCGATTCATCCACGCGCTCCCTCTCTCCTTCATCCCTTGCACCAACTGCCACCCCCTCACCCAGTCGTAAAGAACAGACAGTCGGATATACAGGAAGAGACGGAGAAAAGCCCCTATCTCTTTTTGTTGCAGCTTTAATTTACTTCCTACATTAATATTTCAGGGCCCTCTGCAGACTTGGTGCGGGAGCCAGTGGGAGATACCGTGAGTGTTGTTGCAAGTACGCTGGGGTGTGTGTGTGTGTGTGTGTGTGTGTGTGTGTGTGACATTCCTGCTGTAGGAGGGGAAAGGATTAATATTTTAACGGGCCTTATTGGAGACCCCTGTACCGGCTCCACCAAACCAACATGGCATGGGTGCACAGTGGTACGCCGGCTCACCTTGCTGCTCCACCCTTTTTGTCTTTGTCTCCATTCCTATCCTTCATTTCAGTCTTTGCCCTGTAACTATTATTTAAGAAAATCAACTTGATATATGTCAATTTATTATTGCAAAAAAAACCCAACAAAAACTGTTCTAGAAAATCTAGAATGAAAATAGAAAAAATAAGAATATCAGGCACAATGTGACCTTAAGAAAGTCTGATGTCGTACATGAAGGGGCAGGATGCCAAAAGAAGACCAATTTGAAAAAGTTGAAATTGGATTTTGAAGTTGGGAGACGATGATGAGGATACAAGGGCGGCTTTTATCACAGATCAGTGGGTCCCTGAGCGGGGGTCTCCCGGTTGCTGCATCATGGGTGCCCGGCAGGAGGTCACATTGAAATAAGGTGCCTTTCCCCAGGCTCTTAGCCAGCCCTGACATTTGGGTTTGTGTGTGTGTGTGTGTGTGTGTGTGTGTGTGTGTGTGTCTTTGTGTTTGTATGTGGAATGTTTAGCGTGAAGGGTGGGGGCTTGTGTTTCCACCGAGAGACCCAATTGACTAGGCTCCCCTACTAGTTGTTTCCCCCTCGTCTACCCCTACCACCCCTAACCCTCTTTCTATTGGACCCCGTTTCTCATTTACCTATTCATTTGAAAGCAGAAAATGCCTACCGCGATCCAATATGGGGTTGAGGCAGGGGGGCCCGAGTGGGCCCTCAGCAGGGGTGGAAAACACAGCAACAACACGATGAAGAGAAGGAGGAGGTGGAGAATGCCTAGACCTCCGACAGGAGATGGCTTCAAATGGCTTCCTGTCTCTCTCTCTCACTTCTTTCCATTCCACACCTTCCCTTGATGTCTCTCTCTCTCTTTTCACTCACTTTGTCCCTTTTTGCTTTTTCTATTTTTTCTTCTTTTCACTGATGCTGTGCTCACTGAAGTAGAGCAGAGATTGGGATGTGCGGCCAGCTTGACCCTGCTGCTGAGACGAAGCAGGGTGCACAAAACCAGAACCTGTGTCTGCCTAAGAAGGTGTGTGTGTGTGTGTGTGTGTGTGTGTGTGTGTGTGTGTGTGTGTGACTTTTTTCTTTTTTTTAAAGAAACCACCCTCCGACCACTTGTTATAATTTCAATCTTTTTTTCTATTTTTTGTGGCTCACCTAAGAGAATTCCGAGGCCCTAAGAGCCAAAAGCAAACTTCTGAAAGTTTCTGTGGGTTTGAAAAGTCAAAGAAGATAGTCCTTGTATAAATGCTAAAGTAAAGCGCGGTTAGCTCTGAGAAGCAGCACGAGCGCCGTATGACATGTTTTATGCATGGCCGCTGGGTCTCTCAGGTCGGGGAGTTTCACATCAACAAAGTGCGGAGGGTGGCTAAAGGTGAAAGGCATACTGGCAGAGGGCATTGGGTGTGAGGCGGGAGGAAGGCAGATGTGAGGAGGAGGACGGTGAGTAAACACTTGCAGATTTAAATATAAATACAGCCAATAAAGAAAGGAAAGGCATTTGGCAGATGGGGCGATTCGATAAGCAAATAAAATCCAGAAGAAGAGTAAACATTCACAGGATATATGTTAGAATTAAAAGAAATCTGTCAAATCTAAGTGATGTGATGATATTAACTTATCTTCATTCAGTATATGTGAGTGATTAAAGGAACATAAGAGTGTTAAAGGACAGGAGTGATGACTAATATGACAAGGGACTGACCAGCCAGTGCAAACAAGAATGAGCAGTGTGGTAGAATGTTAGATAAATGTCTCAGGAGGTGGTCTAGACAAAAAAAAAAACCAAAAACTTAACACAGACCTCAAAAGAGATGGTGACCTCAGATCAGTACACGAAAACAGAACACACGAATTCCCGATAATGGACCTGATTTAGCTTCTATATTATTTGTTTACTGTCAGGAGAATTTGAGACGGTGAAAAAAGTGATTGCTTGCATGGAAAAAGTAATTTTTCTTCTTATCTGTGCCGCTCCGAGCCTTATGATAAAATCAACCGTTGTTTTGAGGGTTTCCTCGGACACCTCGGACTCAACTTCCAGTCGCTCGACACATTTTAAGTCGCATATATTATCAGGCGAAGAAAACGTGGAATTTTAGTAAATGTATCTTTTTTTGCGGGTACATTTAAATTAAAATAGAGGACAACGGTGAGGGTAATGGTGATGGTGATGGCGAGGAAAGTATCTTCTCTGATGAAAAACAGAATGGATCGGTCAGGGCTGTGATTGGGTCTAACAATGTTGATAACACTTAAACACCCTTGTCTCTGATCTCTCTCCTTCTTTTATCTGTCGGAGTACACAAACACAGGCTCGCACACGGCACCAGGCTAATTGCAAAGACGATGCAATTTCCAGAACATAAACAAAATCAAAGGAAGCTGCCCTTTCTTCCTTCCATGCGTTCCTTAATGTTATTCAGTAACAGCGTTCAGGCCCACCTCACAAAAACACCACTACTTGTTGTGAGTGATATTGTTCTCCATCGCCAGCGGAAACCATAATGGAAGTTACTTAAGGAGCTGAATTACCTGTATAGCTTTTCGCCGTGGCCCGACGAGATGGTCGGATTCAAACGCCGATCTAATTGCTTGTTAAATCATGTTGATTTCGAAAAGCTGAAGTTTTGCTACGTCGTGTTGTGTTTCTTTCAATCCACCCCTGCAAAGAGTGGTTGGTTTCTCTCAGCACTTTCATTAATGGCATTCCTGGTGTTTATACTCTGTGTGAATATTAACTGTCAAAACCGTGAAAGAGCAGCGTTTAGAACTACATTGCCCCAAAACCCTGCAATCAGAAGTAGATCTCACATATGCAAAAAGGGAAATACAAGCGGACCCCCGCACGTACACGTTTGACAGAGTACCTTTCCTTCTTGAATACATTAGAGGACCCGCAGAATGAGAGCAAATGAATGCCCGCTCACTTCCCCAGCACCCTGGCCTCCTGGCAGCCGGGATAGAAAACAGCGATTCGTCCCCATTACATTTTTCATCATACCTGCGTGAGCCGATATCCACCTCCCTGCCCACCATGAGACAACGCCGAACGCACACCTCCTATGGTAGCTACCTACACACTACATTTGTGCCCACACATAACAATCCTGAATAATAACCACGGGTTTTAAGATTCAGTATCCTCTGGAGTAGAAAGAGGGAGAAGAACGAGCAACAAACAAGAGGAGAGATGATTGGGGGGGGGGAGGGTTGGAGTGAGGGTTGGGAGGGGGCAAGAAGGACATGTATCCGTCTTTAAGCCCACCTTATTGGGTAGTGGTGACCCTGAACGGGGGGCTATTGTCTAGGCTCCTTATCATAATGTAGGCTGTGTTGTCTTCTCCATTACACCTTGGCCATTCAATTAGCCCCCATTAGCATAGTAATAGAGCGCAGCATTGCTAGGGTCAGGACTGACAAGGGGAGGAAAGTGGTCAGAGGGAGAGAAAAGGAAAGAGAGAGAAGAAGTCAGTATACCTGTAGGCACGCTGATGTCAAACTCTATTATGGCCCAAAAAAGGGGATGTCAGGAGGTGATATCATACAGGTATTAGTGGAGAACAGTGAAGGACATGGACAGAAAGGAGGGATTTCATGGGAAAAATATTTGGCATCATTTTAAAACAATGGAGACCCTCACTACGGGCCAAATTGGGTTGAATGGTCTGCGGAGGACTTCTCCGATTTCACCTTGGGATGCAGACATTTTGATGGATGCAATGACCTTGTAAGACATTGTGCATTTTGAAAAAGCACTGCATTTATTGTGGAAATTGAAGGAGAAAGCAAAGACAAATGGCCAATATGATGTAGCTTCTTTCCGCGACGTCAATAATGACTTAAAACAACTGGCACTAAGTGGTAGTGATTATCAATAATGAGGGTTGCAAAACAAACAAGAAGAGGTAGAACATTTTTCAAAAGGGGAGTAAAGACAAAAGTGGAATAAGGGGAAATGAAGATGATGAATACCGCGCTGGGGAGCACTTCATCTTTTTTGCTTGATGCATTGGTTGGTTGCACCCATCTTTTGTTTGACGTAGTGACAGCACAGGAGAAGTCGGGATAACAGATAAGAGGTGAGGCCAGGTTCTAGGAGAACAGATATATGTCTGCAGCCCAAAGACATTAACAAACCACTTTAAATTCTGATGGGTTCAAGCACTTATAATTTGCTTAGGTGGGAGACTTTTGTCTTTCTTCTTCGTCTCCCTTTGTTCCATTTCTTTGACCCTTTATCACTATAATTTTCTTTCTGAAGCATAATAAGTTCACCTCCTACTCACAGTTTCTCACTATCTCATCCTTCATTCAATCAAGTGTGTTTCCTCTAGTATTTTCTCTAACTTCCATCCTCCCACAAAATCATTCAGATTAGTCCCCCGTCCTTTTTTTTTTGCATCATCCCCCCCCCCCCCGTCAGTGTCGGTGCCAAGGATCATGCCAAGAAGCCAGTGCCCGCTTCTTGTCCCTATCTACATGTTGCCCCTGTTGTCGCTGCCACTTTCTGGCATCGTAACCATGTGAGAGAGAGGCGGGGGGGGGGGGGGAGAGATAGAGACATGGAGGGTACGGCAAGGGGCAAAGGAAAAAGGCAAGGAAACAGGGGAATGCATGCAGATGCAGAGCCCATCTCGTTTACAAATATGCAAATACTGTTGCCTTTGTGATATGCAAATGAGAGATTACAGAACGCAAATTAGGGTCAAAAGAATTGTTCACGTCAATTAGGGGAGAATGAAAAAACGATCCTCACTCTCGCTGGCCCCCAGACCCCAATCACTGCCACGGATATCCTCAGCTTTTGTCTTAAAAATGGAGCCACGCAAAAGACAAATAATAAGAGACATGAGTAGATCAGCCGGGGCAAAAGCATTCGGATAAAATCAGCAGGCATCTTGAAAGAGTAGAGGTCCAGATTTGTTTTCGTGGAATGTCATGGTTGGTTTGTCAGTAAAACCGAGATCAACAAAATATTTGTCCCAAAGGAAATGTGCTTCTGATCGGCACTTTCGCTCCGTAGTCTTTTCTCTTCATGCTCTCTTTTTTATAATTAGATAACAAAATAGGGTTGAAACACATATTTGTTTAAAGCTTTGGTTTGTCAAAGATTTTTCATTGAAAGTATATAGTAACATAATAATATGAGAATAAGAATAATACTCTGTACGGTATATTCTGCAAACAGGCATATGTGCAAAATGTAAAAATACTCCAAACATGCAGGGTCCTGTATTGACCAGTTAGTCCAGATACGGTACTGTTGACTCCAGCTGAATCATTGAGTGTTTCTTCTATCAGAGGGAGGAGTTCTAGTTTGATGGCCCCAGGCCGGATGACCTCCTGTGGTGCTCATCAGTGCATTTTGGCGCTGAGATTCTCTCGGCCCCAATGCTCTGATGCCGGGACAGCACATCCTGGAGGAGCTGTGAAGCATTGTGCAAGGTGCTGTACAGCTTAGGCAGCATCCTCCTCTCCATTTCCACTTCAACAGGAGAGTCCAGTTCCACCCCAACAACAACGCTGGCCTTGCGGACGTCTGCTACCTCCAGCATACTGTAGAAGCTCACAACTGCAACTAAAGATAGCAATGGCCACCATAACATCATAAAAGAACTTCAGCATCGTCTGAGCTGCAGAACTGCATGACCCACCTTAGAAAATAGAGATGGCTCTGGCCCATTTGGCCAAGAGGCTCGATGTTCCTCGCCCAGTCCAGCTTATTGTCTATGTAGATACCGAGATATTTATAATCCTCAACAATGTCCACACTGATGGAAACAGGGGTCCCTGGTATCTTGGACCTACTCTGATCCACAACCAGCTCCTTTGACTTTGCCACATTGAGCTGGAGGAGGTTCTATTATGTTACACGGTTTCCTACCACAGCCTGGTTCTCTGTCTGCTCACCTCGGGTGATACATCCAACTATAGCAGAGTCATCTACTAAACTGAGATTAGCAAAAGTATTGTCTCTTATTTCATAATGCTACCTTGAATTAAAATAAGGACCAGCGGAGGTAGTTCTGATTTCTTTTATTGTGATATTCGTGGCCGTTGCTCCTAAATCTATAAGGATAGCAAAGGGGGAAAGAGTCTGAGGTGGGAGACTCCACCCATACAACGAGACCCTGGCACTTTATTAATGTTATATTAATTTTGTCTTTGGACGCCACCACCTTGTTGACTCGGTGTCACCAAACAAAAGCTCACTTTATAATATACAGTAAAAAACTACGTAACAAACTGTGTGTTTCCGTTTCCCATGTCCCTCTTCTTTCCATCACTCCCTCCTTTGACGGTGTGTCTGTCTGGTGTGTGCCGGGGTAGCACACTGCTATATTTGCATCCTAATGACCCCTCCAGTGGGCCCCGAGGCTGGGCCCTCTGCATTACCCAGAGATCAATTAGGGCCACGGCTTGGCATGTGCTCTGCCCCATTATAAACCCCTACCAACTACCTTTTCTTACTGTCGCTCCCCTCGTCCTCCCATATGTGTCCTTCGTCTACACCTCCACCTCATCACACCTCCTGCATGTCTACCAGAGCATGCGAGCACAGACACACACATTAGCACAGACACACACATTAGCACACACACACTTTAGCTTCACACACACTACGTTTTGTTAAAATAACACATGCAGTCGGTGACACTCAGTCTAGCTCTGGTGTTTTAGTGGTGAGGTGAAGGATGAGTGGGATCAGTCCACAGAGTTTTGTGATTCCATCTCAGTCTTGTTGCCATGCAAAGCCAGACAAAGACCATGTTCTGAAATGGACATCTTTTTGACAGAGCCAGGTTCATAAGGCTCATGTGGCTGCCAATCACCCTGATAGAAAAAAACCCCCACTCTGATTCAACCAGAGGATGAGAAACTTGAATGAAGATACAAAGCACCGAAAACCGACGTGGTTCTCTTTTCTCCACTCATATGTTCGATGTGAGCTTTTACTAAAGTAGATATGTAGACCCAAACGCAGGTAGAAATGTTTGACCCACATTGTAACCTCTATTCCTGGCATAAACCTCATTTACACAGCTTATTAAATGAGGAGTTATTGCCTTTATTCCGCTCCTCCACTCTGTATAAACACACAGTGGTGAGGGTTCTTCCACCTCTGAGACGGCAGCTGAGGTAGTAACAGATGCAAATCACAGGAAATCTGTATAAATGTGAGGCTAAAAGGCAGGACCTATCGTAAATGAAAGTACACAATTAACTTAATAGATTTAATGCTGTAATGTCAATTCTGTCATAAACGTAATTTTTGGAGTCGCTGAGGAAATAGCTATTGTTTTTCTTGTTAAGGAGACGAGTTATGAAAAAATGTTCCCTTCAGGTTCAATGTGTAAAACTTAGTGGTGAAGTTCTGTCGCTGAAGCTACAATAATAATAATAATAATAATACATTTAATTTATAATGCACTTTACATTTGGATCAAATGATCTTTCAGGTGTCAAAAACACAAAATCCCCTCTTAGAGACAGTGTCTGGTGTTTACATCTGGGCGACTGCACCAACATTATGAAAGTGAAGACATGCTCTTACGGCTTCCTATAAAAAAGCTGATTGTTCCCCAAAAAAACAAAACATAGTTATGAACATTTGATTCCATTCATTGAAAGAGATGGAACATAATCGGAACACACTGTGCCTTTAAAACATCAAAACTAGCTCACTAAA
Source organism: Lophius americanus (assembly GCA_037951165.1). Classification (NCBI taxonomy): domain Eukaryota; kingdom Metazoa; phylum Chordata; class Actinopteri; order Lophiiformes; family Lophiidae; genus Lophius; species Lophius americanus. The sequence goes on from JBBDHG010000092.1 coordinate 1,204,676, forward strand.
TAAACTACCCACATCGGATATGATCAGATCACGGCGTGGACACGCCTCCCCGGTATATACATTCGGTTGTGCATGAACATTAAACATTTATTACTCTACATAGTCATATTGAGATATCTATATGTATTTTAGTAAAACAATTATAATAGTTTTATCACTGTAAGTCTGCTGGTTGATGTATTTGCCTATTCTCGCGTCAACCTTTCTTTCAATTCAAATTTTGTTAAAAGTCTAGAGGCGAGCGTTAAATACAAGAATATACCGGTTGTTTACCATAATGTCACAGCCGGTCACTGTCGCTGCTCGCCATGACGGCAAAGACCTGTTCCATCTGATTTGGATGCATCCCAGAAATAGTTGAGGTAATGACTTGCATCCATTTGTTTCACCAGGGGTTGGAAAAGCCCTCTTGTTATTTCCTCCTGAGATTAACTGGGTGTGCAGAGATTCTCTACCGCTATCTCAGTTGCAACACAACCACCCTGTTGCAATATTCATAGTCATATCCAGGCCCCGCTGATCCCAGATCGCTCCTCTTATGGGGCATCTAGCCAGTTTTAATAGTCATCGAATCAAAATAATAGACGCCGTGTTTAGAAAGGAATGATTAGTTGTGATAGAGGTGTATTGTTTTAAGATAGCTCTTGTCCTTGTGAAACGTGAAGACAGCAATTCAAGTGAAACTATAAATCCAAGGACACAGATAACACTTCAGAACTCAACTGCAAAAACTCAACTTGGCGAAGCTTTGGACGGACCAGAACCCCTCAACATATGTGAATGTCAGCAAGTTCAAATATGCCTTAAAAACACAAGTGTATTACAGAAAACAATAATGAAATGCACACCATTAAGCGCCCTGAAATGTACTTTTAAAGTTTCATTGAATTCTCTCCAGTTATGAGGGTACGTGGACCGACATACAGATTATATGCCCTTATGAATGAAATGACAAGAATCAAACTGTAAAATGAATGTCTTTGTTATAATGTGAGCGTTTACTAGTCGTAAAACTTAAATTTATAGCCCTAAGATCCCCTCAGTCAAACTTACCCAGGTAATATCATCTATTGGTTTATGGACTACGGATTTAAATCCTCGGGTTTGACACCGCTACAGCAACACTTTGGATTCTTGGATGGAGAAGTGAGGATGTATGAAAGGGAGAGAAAGGTGCAATGGTGGACACACATCTCGTAGCTTGTATCCTGCATGGATCTCACTGGGAACTAGCGACTCATAATGGTAAGAGTGATTTTTATAAGTGCAAAAATGAAACTTTTTAAAAACCTTTAAAAAGCTGAATCAGAGAAGTCTTCTCTAGTATTCATCCACACCAGCTTTTCATGTCACTCCACTCCCACTTTACTCCCAAAAAATGTCATCACTTGAGTTTACAACGCATCAGTTGTACAAGTATTGTAAGCAGCACCAACGATGTTGATTTTGGCCATTTCCTTCTTTCATCGACTACGACCACCGTAAACACAACTGCTGATTTGTATCTGTTGTAGAAGGTTAAATCATATCATGGTTAAATCCTATTCTTTCTTGTGTGGGTTCAAAATGTTATCCCTAGGTGTGTGCAAACATCATGCCCTTAACTTGGAACCAACGTCCTACTGATATCCAAACATACGGTGCGTGGAGGATTTTCAGATCAATAGGCTTTTGCATGAAAACATCACAAACATTTCTCACTAAGCTGGAATTGTTTCAACATGCTTCAAAACGCATCAGTTGTATTTTTGTCATTTGCATCACCTGGCACAAAGTAAAAAGTCTCATCTCTCCAGATGTTTGTATTTGAGCTGACACATGGATTAACAGTGATAGTACGAGAGCGGTTTGTGTGTGTGTGTGTGTGTGTGTGTGTGTGTTTATCTGCTCGCCTCACACACATGTGATGCACAGACCTGCTGATGCTCCACGAGTCCAAATCTGCACACCTTCCTAGCGCTTGTGTGTCTCAGTGACATATTCTTCCCACAACATGTCACAACACTGTTTGACGTTTGGCCCCACAGACAATGCAGGTTTACGACCGGCATCTCTCCGCCCCTGCACGGGCCCCACTGCCTGGAATAGAGGTTCAGGAAGAGGCAAGCCCCCCGGAGCCCTGGGACTCGACCCCTGCAGCCTTCATACTCATCTCTGCACTGAAGGGCCCGTTCCACTTCTCAGCATCTGTCAACCAAACGCCACAGATGGAAAGTGTAGGGCTGACATGGCAGAAGCTAGATGGATTTGTTATAATAGGAAGTGTTATTGGGGGGGGGTTTGTGTGTGGGGGTAACAAAAACACAGAAAAGAGAGTTTCTAATAAATGATCTGGCTGAAAGGGTCTTTTAAATATCTTTACTCGGAACCTAGGAATAGAAGGTGTGTTGGGGGATCTAGATATGCAAATCAGTTATCAGTATAATTTCAGGCACAATTTTTTAATTGATTCTAAGAAATCAACCAAATTGAGAATGTGAAAGTCATGTTTACTAAAATAGACCGTGTTTTAGTCTTAAAGGGTTGACTTTAATCTTAGGATTAGAAAAGTGTTGAGCTTCGATTTAATATAAATGTCACAGTTTACTCTCAAAATCATCTCATGTGTTGCTAGCACTTATAATAATAATAATAATAATAATTCCTTATACTTATATTGCGCTTTTCAAGATACCCAAAGACGCTTTACAGATTATACACAATGTCCGGCATTTTATTCACAAGCAGTTGCACGGAGATCAAAGCCACGCCTTCTTTGAGAGATAAAAGACCAACATCTGTTTGTCTATAGAAGTAAAGTCATTGTGCACATTATTTGACTTCAGGGGTCCGCTGATCACCGCCATTGATTCTTGCTTCTCCAGTCAATTAAATCAATGAGGCATCTTTAGGTCCTGCTCAGCCTTGTGTCAGCTGTCACACTCTACTATCCCCTTCATCTACCAGCGCACAGATGTCACACTATACAGTCCACTGCCGCTCCTAGGACAATTACCTGAAACTGAAAAACAATCCCAAACAACATTTTAACGCTGGAAGAAACATGTTTTTTACTGGCATGGCCTGTATTTCTGCTAAGAAGCCTCGGATAGAAAGATTTTTGTCTGTGTTCCCAGTTTTTAGAACAATGACGGATTGGTAGATAAATAATAAAAGTTTGAAATCATACAAAGAGTAAAATGCTCACGGGTATTAATATAAGTTTTGTCAATCGATGCCTTCGAGTAATACCCCGCACCTGACTCCCAGAGTGAAGCTATCTGTTCATTTGTAATAATTTAGCAACAAGCCTTCTTCTTCGTCTTAAGGCTGCTCCATTTTTGGTGCTTACTTTACCAGGGACAGTATTTGTTAACCCTGGTCACAAGCGATCCGGTCTGGAAATCAGTTTTGTGTTCCGCATATGAATTTGGCCCAGGTTTTATGCCGGATGCCCTTCCTGACGGAACCCTCCCCATTTATCCACTGGCACTCGAGGTACAGCGGCTTGCGACCCCTCGGTAGCAGGGTTAATTAATTAACGACAGAGCATTTCTTCAATTATCTATTAAGAGAAAATAAAAGCGGTAGGATGAAGGATTGGTGCCGCACAAAGTTCAGTCCACACGCCAGGACTGGGGGGCTGCTACCTTGTGACCCTCATGCCCCTCATCAGCCAACCTGTCTGCATGCAAACCCACTCACACACTCACACGTTTCGGCCTCCTACAAAACCGTGGCTTGCGCCGAGACCCTGGGAGACTACCCCCCCCTGCACACCCCTTTCCCCTCTTCCCTTTCCACTCCCACTGACCCCCTCAGCGACAGACCATTGTTTACTTTCACTCTCCTTCACGGCCCTGCTGGTGCGTGGGGCCGGCCGAATCGTTACATTATTGTCTGGTCCACCCTCGCCAACCCCTCCCCTCCCGACCCAGCCTGACCCCATTCACAGTCCTCAAAAGCACCATCTGTATCACCCAACAGTCAGGGAGTGAGAGAGAGGGAGAGATGGGGCAAGGAGGGGAAAGAAAACAAGGCGGGGAGAAAGGAGATGACGGCCGGAGAGGGAGGAAAAGGAGAGAGAGAGAATGAGAAGCATCTGAAACGCACTGTCTGTCGGAAAGTATCTGTCAAATACTTCTTAAAGTGAAAAGGCTTCCCTACTGTTTTCCTTTCTTTAGACGTGGCGCTTATTGATTGTTTTTTTTACTGATTCTTTTATTCTTCCTTCAATTTCTACTTTCTCCAATCTTCTAATCCGTTGTGCCTTTTCCCCACTCTGTTTTCCCAGACTATCCTATATTTGTGTTGCCTTGACCCGCTTCTCTGCTTCCACCCTTCTGTCTCCATCCTTCCCTCCATCCCCCCTCCTCAGAGTACATCCTTCATCTCGCTGTGGTGTAACACAAGCATTCCAGGGCCTCTTGTATGGCTGCATGTGTGAGGAAGGCGGATTTTTCCCATGGGGCCGCAGGTGAAAACTGGGACTCACTCTGTCCTCCGAGGGACGCCATCTGTCCCTGTCTCTGCACTTGCTAGAGTGGAGGCCCGTCACCCCTCCTCCGTTCCCTCTATCCATCCATCCCACCCTCTGTCCATCCTCTCGCCTTCCCTCCCTCACACTGGTGCACCGTGCTGATTCAACCAGGAATGCGCTCCCTCCTTGCCCCCCCCCTCCTTTCTTCCCTCTATCCCGTCACTAATTCATCCCTTGCTCCCCCCTCCATATCCCTCCCACTCTGCCTGCTTCCTCCCGCCTCCACCCATCCCTCACCCCTTTCTCTCCATCTCTAATCAATCATCCATATATGACACCAGTGGCAGAATTATTAAATTATCATACATTTGTGATGAGCCTAGTGAGAACCAGGGATACTGTTTTAATTGCTAGCCCATGACCTCTAATTATGCGTATCAGAGTATTAGTTTGATATTTGGAGCGAATGAAATCAACCAAGTTTGACATTTTCTAGTAGAGAGAGCAATAATATTCGTACAATGACGGGGATTTATCTAACAAAATTGGCAGAGGTTACTGAAACAATAGCATGACTTCACATGAACCTGTGAGACTGGCTGAAATTTAAACCAAGCGCAACAAATTAAGATATTTACTGCAAATACAGAGGTTACCTAATTAGACAACAATAAAGAAGGTGCACATTTTTTATTTTTTTCAAACGGTTTTCAAACCAACATGTGGAGCTGTGGGAAAAGACGACTTTTAATTTTTGTAAATTGTACTGCTGCCAAAAATGTCATGCATTTTCAGACCCAAGTAAACAAAATCATCAGGTCATCAAGGGTTCTGCTAGCATGGGAACCAGAGAGAGTCCGTCTGAGGTTCCTGCTGTATGTCCTGCGTCTGCAGACCTGGGCCCAGCTGTCAGTGTCTGCATGTGTCCGTCTCAGCGCTGGTTCTGACTGCTGTGTTGCCCAACGGTCAGATGAGTGCGGTGAGAGCGCACTTTCACGTGGGAACCTGATCGAGGCGGGCAGACAAACAAACGCGGGGCAGCTAAGTGTGAAACCTCCAAACTGTCACGGAGAGGGTGAGGGAATAAGTGGATGAACCCCCAATCCCTCGCACACACCCCTTCCTCTTCTCTCCTCGCCCTCACGCTTCTTTCCCTCAACTCCCCCACACTACCACCGACCCTCCTCCCTCTCTCACCCACTTTAGTCCTGAAAACTCCCACAATCTACAGCCCCCCCCCCCTCCAAAGCATCAGAACAGACATGCTCAGAGGCACACATTCACTTTAGCTCCCTCCTGTACACACAGACACACACGCTCACACACACCTCCACGCCCACTGTCAATCACAGCCCTGACTGTCACACTGTCACACACTCTGATGAAGAGAAAGGCAGGACAAAAAGCGGAAGAAAAGTGGCCCGTCAGTCGCTTTATCACTTTCTGCCCCCTCTGGTCCCCCTCTTTGGGCAACAGCACAAAGAGGGACAAGAAAAGAGTGTGAGTGGAGCAAATGACAAGGCGATAGGGAAGGAAAAGAGAATGGAGGGGTTGTTGGAAAGAGGTAGATGCAGAGGAGAGTTAAAGTGTCCCCATTTTCTCACTAGGCGACTGTAACAAAGAGCCAGGCGGGACACTCCGCTGGGGTGGCGGTTTTTTGCCTGGGACTCCCTTCGATCCCTACCCCCAACTATCTGAGGTCACCCGGCCGGTGACCCCGCCTCGATTGTTTCCCGTCGTTCTGTCAGCTCTGATTGTTGCTGACTGGTTAAATGGCTGAAGACCCAAACGGAGGGGGTGGGGGTGGAAAAAAGTGAAAAAGAAAGAAGGAGGGTGAGGATTTGGGAAAAGAGATGGAAAGGGTGGAAGACGCCCCCTCTTCTTTTCCCTGGGATAACTGACTGTTTGACCCAGATAAACAATCTCTCCAGACCAAAAGATATGGATAGAGATGGAGGAGGTTGAGTTGTTGGGTGAAGATGGTGAGGTAGCGCCCCCTCCGTAGAGGAAGAGGGGCGACTGCCACGGGGAAAGAAAGAATGAACCAAGGACTAGGGTTGCATCTGACGTCCGGTTAATCTCTCACAAGTTAACCAAATGTCACCCTCAGAACTAATGTTTTTATTTGAGACATTGATTTTAACATACGCTAACATAAAAAAAAGACGAAGGCCTTAAGCTTGAGGATGATCAATAGGCCATCAAGTCCACATTATATTGTGATCAGATACCGAAACTGGAGAAACGTCATTAGTCTGCCTTCCTAAATCAAGACACATAATTGTGTGCGAATACTGCGTTCCGTATTCTGACATCACTGCGGTCCAGGGTTGGTCGGGTTAGTCCACACAAGACCTGGTTAAGGGAAGATAGTGGTCATTGTTAGGAGAAACCCGTATCAACTATTGAAAGCAAACAGGAAGGGAACAGCTCCCCCAAAAGTTTTAATGACCCAAACCCTCTCAAGAACGAACTATAACTACTGAAACTGTAGACTAATGACAGTTAATATTTATTAACTGTCAGCTGATACAGCTGATTCATAGTAACATGTACAGATGGAATCAACCATAAAAACTTAGGACCCCCAAAAGGATATAATTCGGCACAAAGACAACGGATGTCCTTGATGGAAAACCTGAACGGCTATCTGACTGTGATGTGATAAGTGTTTAAAGACCTGGCGGTGATCAATTATGCAAGCGTATCCGTTTCCCTCCGCTCCCTTCCAATCAAACAGCTAAATAAGCCACAGTTAGTCTGTACGGACCCCTTTGCTCTAATTGGACAAATGGCTTGCTTAATTGATCATTGATTGATGATCAATAGGGAACATGTGTTCTTGCACTTTACAAGGCAAGTGATTGAAAGCCAGCAATAAAATCAACCAGATAGTTTGACAGAAGCCGATGGGTTCTCATCGCCTTACTGTAAGAGCAAACGCCGAGCGTGAGGTAGACGAAGATATGGAAGGCCTGCCCTTTGTTTTACAAACTTAGTTAAACGTTCCCTTCCATAAAATGAACTGAACTGACGGAGTCAATTACGCTTTGAGTAAAAGAGACATGATAGCGCAAGGAAAGGGACTAAAAACTGGATGCTACATCCTGGGGGGGGGGGGGGGGGGGGGGGAATCAGAGATGGAGACAAAATAGAGGATCTGCATTCAATTTTCCGTCTCTTTGCCAGTTTATGTGTATTACTTATCAGTCAAGACACCTGTTTGAAAGTGGGCAAGCGTTTGTGTGTGTGTGTGTGTGTGTGTGTGTGTGTGTGCGCCCACGTGAAAGTGGAAGGGGGTAGGGGAGCGACAGAATAGGGGGACATCATTGTGATCCCTTTGATCTGCTGCTCATAGATTCTCTTGAAAGGATCATGGGAGAGGGATGCAGACAGAAGACTGAGAGGGAGGAGACACTTTACCCAGGCATCAGTAGGCCTTCGCCTTCAGCCTCAGGTACCATCCCTGCTCTGTTTCTGCGCCAGCTCTATTAAATATGAAACACTAAGACAAAAGGAGGGAGAATGAAAAGGGAGGTAGCGCGGGCCACAAAGGGCGCCACTCAATGCCTTTGAAGAGACACTGAGATGAGGGTGTCGTGAGCACAAGTACACACACACAAACACAAACACACACTAGCCCTCCAAATGATGTGGGTGGATAGGTTAACAAATATTCACATTTGCATCTTGCATATTTTAGATCATTTTCCACGGATAGGTGACAAAAGGACCGTCATCAGAGTAAATGCTCCGCTGCTGCATGTGAACGTCTGGAGTGTTATGTGTCTTAATGGACAATGAGACCGGTTTGTTTAAAGCACCTTTAAAGGTTGGAAGATGAGTAGTAGCAGCGACAGATGGAGGGGTTTTTTTATGCATATTTACAAATAAATAGATATTAGCCCTCAACAAAGAAATTGATATATATATATATAAATATATATATAAATATATACCCTCAAATTGCAATTCTTCGTTTATTTTTTTATAAAACGCTTACCCAGCCATGAAGGGTCACAAATTAGTTGGCTTCTAGTGTAGATCCGGAACCCAGATAATTTGGGAGGGTTGAGTCAGGAAGGGCATCCATTGAAAGCCAAATCTATAGTCGGGGCCTAAAACTGTTTTCCGAACTTGATCAGATGGGATTCGGGTTAACAAATTCTTTCAGGAGTACCGTTAACCAGCAGGTTACCAGCGGCAACCATGGATGGAAACAGATGATCGGCTGCGTCGATCCCAAACAGGAACAGCCCAAAGACCGTGAAGAAGATCATGTTCCGTGACATTTTAACTCATTTAGAATTTTCCTTCGATTTTGATTTCAATAATCCAAATCAAATTAAAAAACGTGGTGAAGGTAAATTTATCAAAGGGCTTGAGCAAAAATCCTTCATTTTCAGATAAACAGCACAGTTAGAGGAGGGCGCATCAGTGACACAGACTGATAACGTAGCCTCGGAGCGTGTCTTAAACTAAATGACCCCTATCAGACAAACTTCAATGGGCTGTCTTTGGAAAACAATCAGCAATGTGCTCCTCCCTGACCTTTAGCGACTCAGCAGGCTCAGTCCAATCACAGAGTATTGACATTATCCACCACACGCCATTTATAACGTCAACCCCTGCTCGCCTCAAAGGTCCAGACAAAATACCAGCACAGTCATGTTATGTTTTCCTTGAGTTAAGCTTTAAAGAGAGTGGTTGCGTTGTGCGGGTCACTCAGGACGTCTTAGAGGCCCGGTCCAGTTTCTTAGAGTTATTGTTTTGGGTTAAAATCAGTTTGGCTTCGCATTTTGTCTTTTCTCGTCACATGAAAACATAAACACACCGATTCATTCAAATACGGAAGGAAGGAAGAGGCTAAAACATAAAACCAACTGCCTCATATTCTGAAGGTCTCCTTTTGCCATGAAACAGCTCTCTGGATCAGTGTGTCCTAACAACTTTCTATAAGAACCAACAGTAACTATTTCTGTAACTTGTGTAGCTCTTCTGTGGTCTCAGGCAACACGATTTGACCCCTCAGGTAGGGTATTCCATGTTTATGTATATGATATACCCTACTTGATCATCTGAGGGCTCCACAGACGACTGACACATTTGAAAAAGGACTTAAAACCTTCCTTTTTAAGAACTATAACTTTAATTAACATTGCTTTTTGGTCGGGCTTTTATATAGTTATTATTTAATTTTTTTATTGATGCTTTTATCTGCTTTTACTTTGTAGCACTTTGAGATTTGATCCAAATGTAAAGTGCATTATAAATGAAATGTATTATTATTATTATTTACCTGTCATCCAACCAGACCCTGTGTCAACGAGGTCAACGTTGAGCCAGTCCACATAACTTACACCACACGACAATCTATGTGGACGGGTGAACGTTTGGGTGTCTAAATTTGGACACCAGGTCTTCTGAAAGCACCTCAAGGCCTCGTCGATCCTACCAGATCACCCATTTCATCCCCATCTGGAGGTGATCCATCTCTCAGAGCCAAGCCAGGCTCCATTACCCCCAGACGAGCTGTGAAATGGCCATTATGTGTGTGCAGGCATGTGGTGGGAATGAGCCTCCGCGTCTGCCGTAAGCCTTCACCGGCCAAAAATCAGCCTCTTACACAGAATTTGTCAGAAGCCCTGCGACGCTTCGTAAATATAAATACATTCTCGTATCAGAAAGAGAGATGAAAAAAAAGGAAGTGATGCTGGTGATGTTAAAGTTTGAATTCTATTCTATGCAAAGGGCGTAACTCGAAGATGTTTGCATTTAAATAAGATAGATACAGATGAATGACAATGAATAACTCAAGAGAAAATGTTGTCACAACTAATCAGGACAGGCCAGTGGCTAGTTTGTTGTGACTGAATGATAGGGAGTCTAACGGGAGTTACCAGATCTCCATCAAACGGAACACCTGTGGGTATTTTGGAGTGACATGTCACACAACGCACTCAACTACTGTCTTCAAAACTTGATATGATCTAACATTGTTTGAGTTCATTTATTCCTCTGGAAGACCTCTCTGTAGCATCTAAGCAGTGCTACAGAAATGGTGGGCTAACCCTTTACTGAGATCATCACCCATGTGGATATTACACGGATGTATGATGCTGCTTTTTAAGGTAAGGAATTAAAGTGTACTTCAAGGGATGCTCGGTGTCTTGATTTATTTTTTTCATGTTCTGACTCGAGTTTTTCACAACCGATAATTTAGAGTTCCTTTGAATGTGTGTCTGCTGCCATTTCTGCTAACATTCTTGTGAGTCACTGAAAGTTGAACCATCCAGATACAGATGCTTCTGTAATATATTTGGGCCTATGATGCCATCCCCGAAAGCAATAGTACACCCCCCAAAAAGCCCCCAGTCCCTTGCGATGTACAAGTAATCCCCCTGAAGTTATGTCCAACAGTGTTTTTCAAAAAAAGCTCCCCCTAGTGACTGTAAATTGTTCTGAATTCTGAATTCTATTCCCTATATGAGGAGTTCAAGTATATTTTTGAGATGAGGGTTGCCGTTTATTCTGCTTATTTAACATCAAACTTAATTCATTTGCCTACGAAAACTCACATTGATTGTTGAACTGTGGATGAACCTGAATCCAGCGGGTACCTGGTCTCAAATGATTGCACAGTGTCTTTGTAAACGTGCAATAAGCTAATTTTACCAAGCAGAGCTGGTACTGCACCTCGTTTTCATTTACTTTTTTAAAGGAGTTCCACACTGAAGACTTGGATGACTGCAGCACGTTTCTGCTTTTCATTGTTCGTACATTAGCCGTTCCGATATAGTATCATTAGTAAATAGTGTTTTGGTGTATGATCACTATACGCCGGCTGGGCAATACGGAATCTCGCTCAACCGCTGTGCCTTGTGTGATGGCACATCACAGAATCCCATAATGATTCCCAGTTGTGCTGTACAGTCGGATAATTAACATTCTCCTTGATGGCTGTGAATAAATAAACTATACTGCTGTCAGTCAGTCCAACAGGGACTAGGGAATGGGAAAAGGCAAATCTCCAAGTGAAATGACGGCATGTATACTGTAGAAAACCTACTAAAAAGAGATATGACAGCATGTATACTGTAGAAAACCTACTAAAAAGAGATAGGACAGCATGTATACTGTAGAAAACCTACTAAAAAGAGATATGACAGCATGTATACTGTAGAAAACCTACTAAAAAGAGATATGACAGCATGTATACTGTACAAAACCTACTAAAAAGAGATATGACAGCATGTATACTGTAGAAATCCTACTAAAAAGAGATAAGACAGCATATATACTGTACAAATCCTACTAAAAAGAGATAAGACAGCATATATACTGTACAAAACCTACTAAAAAGAGATATGACAGCATGTATGCTGTAGAAAACCTACTAAAAAGAGATATGACAGCATATATATTGTACAAAACCTACTAAAAAGAGATATGACAGCATGTATACTGTAGAAAACCTACTAAAAAGAGATAAGACAGCATATATACTGTAGAAAACCTACTAAAAAGAGATAAGACAGCATATATACTGTAGAAAACCTACTAAAAAGAGATATGACAGCATGTATACCGTAGAAAACCTACTAAAAAGAGATATGACAGCATGTATACTGTAGAAAACCTACTAAAAAGAGATATGACAGCATGTATACTGTAGAAATCCTACTAAAAAAGAGATATGACGGCATGTATACTGTAGAAAGTTCTTGGCTCTAGACCAGCAAAGAGTTGGTGCTTGTCTGGCACCAGTTTTGAGAGCCAGGGGTTGGTGGTTAGGCCGTCAGAAAGCAAAGAACTGGTGCTAAGTCAGGCTCTGGCTCCAAACTAGCCCTGGAACCAGCTCTTTGGAAAAGAGGTATACAAGGAGGTACCGAGTTCAAATCCCACTCTGCCGGCCTTTCTGTAAGGAGCTTGTATTTTCTCCCCGTGTCCAACATTCCATTATGGCGAAAAGAAATTAAATTTTCCAATACTTCATTTTCTCAGTGCAAGCTAAGAAAGAAATATCACAGACAGTTTGATCACATCTTCTTGTCAGCAGCACATTGTCTTGAGATATAGTGTATGATGCGTTCAATGTCTATTCAGCGACTACGCATTTCGGGTGAAGCAGAATTGTAACGTACACAAACACTGAAATATGGATTTTCGCCAATGACGACTATATAGTCCCAATATCGAGAGCCAAGTATTTGGTCAAAAATAATGTGATTTTTTTATTTTGGCCGTATCGCGATTTTCTCTTTCTTGATCAATATTTGTATTTTTTTGCTTTTTTTCCAACAACACATTCAAAAGAAGACACACAGAGTCACAGAAACAAAGAATTACATGACACCAATCACATGAGGGACGTGGTAAGGACCGAATGATGGGGGTGAAGACGGTGATGAAGGGTCACTTCCCCTGAGAACCCTCTCGTTAGCACTGAAACAATGTACGCTTAATGCTGAGACCAAGCGCTTTCTTGTCACACTTAAAGTGCTTGGCATTAATTACAACCCATATGCAATCTATTAATACATATTCTATGGGGCCTCGGCACGTTGTCTGTCTGAGCATTTAAGGTTTTGCAGTATTTGTCTTTATCTTTTTAATCCAAATATTATTTTCCTGACTAGTAAATAATTGAGTCAATAAGATGCCTAGAAATAGTGAAAAAACGCCTCACAATTTTCTAAAGGGACGTCCCAAAATTTCTTAAAGTGTAAGTTTTGTCCAGAAAATGGTAAAAAGCGAATTAAAAAAAAAAAAAAAAAAATTTAAATTGAATATAGAAATAATTTCAAATTTGAATTGATCAGTTAATTTAATAGCTTCGGTTCTATGTAACTTGTTTGTTACAGAATAATTTAAAAATGCTTACTTGTTAAAATGTTTAAACATATTTTTGAAATTCAATTTAATGATACTTTAAAGAGGATTTGCTCCAAAATTGTAACATTTTCACAAAATAAACACACTGAAAATGTAATTCCAGGTTCTGGAAAAAAATAATGACAATAAAACCGACTGATTTAAGTCTGTTTTGGAATAGATATTCAAATCTGTATTGGAATAGATAATAGAATAGAATAATCTCTCGGTCAATCGGGTTCTCACTATGATAGAAAGACCAACTCACAATCCTTCCTGCGAGCGTCCGTGGACACGTTGTTTGTGTCATAGCGAGCGTGCATCTATGTTTGTGTCAGATTCCTGTGAGTGTGTGTCGGCTCGTGCTCGTGTGCAGTTTGTCTGATGTATCTTTTAGCTGTGGATAGATAAACAGTGCAGACAAACATACGCTGCATCAGTTTAATGACCCATCCCTGTAGAGCCCCTCTACATTCAATTAGCAGCAAGATAATTAATTGGGCCAAGTCTCTGGCTGCTGAGCTGGCTGGCGGACTGGCAGCGGGAAGGCAGGTGGTCTTGCAGGAAAGGGACTGTGTGGTTGTGTGTGTGGGTGTGCGTGTGAACGTACGTCCTTGTATGTGTTGTATTCTACACAAAGGGATAAAAAAACTAAGATTGATTCAAGGAAATATATTTCATTTCCGCCTCTCCTTCTCCAGAGACAACGCCAAAAACAAACAGGGGGACATAAAAAGAAGAACACAAAGGGCCTTCTCAAGCACGATAACGTGAAAACATCCTCGTCTGCACATGCATATGGTTACAGATTTAACAAGAACAAATGTTTGATTTGACTGACATGCACATGTGCTGTCTATCTGTGTCGCTCAGTCTAAGTCTGTCTCTCTTTTTCAAGTTGTCCCTCCTGCTCTGTCACTTTCTCTCACACTCCTGCAGACAATGCGGTGATCAGTGAGCCCCTGGTGGCCGTAGGCTGTCACTACACCAACACCAGTGCGCTGCGGGAGAGCGCGGCTCGCCATCAATCTTCTTCTGACTGAAGGACGAGTCTGAGGTAAACACACCATAGGGGTTTCGCTCTGGCATCAAACACCTGTGCTCTCTATCAGAGGAAACAGGGTAAACATTGTTCCAGGTTTCTATAGCATAGAGAGCATTTCTTATTTTAGAGAACTGTAAGTCTCCACAGGGGGTAAAAACTGGACCTTCAAAATGTCTCTCATCATTTATTAATAGTTACAGTTAAACAGAATAAATATGTGGGTGATACATACGAGTTCAGGGGAAAAATCAGGGGGATTCCTTTTTTTTAAAATTTTATTAGAAAGTAATGACTAACGCAGAAAATAGCAGGAAAATGTATTTGTTTCCCTTCAGCTTTGATCCGCGGGGGACAGCAGATGGATAGGAATGACTGCAGATATAAATGTTTTTTGTTGAGCTATCAATCACATAGAAATTGATTTTATTGACTTTCAAATATTCCCCCGTGACAGATGAAACTTTATGGCACTGATTTCTTTTGCTGGCACATGGTGCAAACACTTTTTTCTGCAAACTTAATCACTTCCACCAAGTTTAGGGGCTCAAAGGTAAGTAAGTGCAAATGTGAAATCAATCCCAATTCTATGAATATTTTTGTCAGGCTTTTTTGAGCCTGGCACTGAATCACATTTGGTTTAGTTATTTTGGCAATCATTAAATCATGTGCCAAATGTTATAGAAAATCGATGTTTAGAATACGTGTTTTTATTGTGACGGGTGTTAATATGGACAAGGGGCGCTCTGTACTTATGTCGCAATCTGTATGATTACATGAAAAGAAATGGTTTAAATGAAATGTAGCAATAACATTATCATTAGCTCGCTGTCTTATGCCTCTTCAAACACACACACACACACACACACACACAACTCTCCACTCTTATGAACACTGTCCTCCTCTGCATCATACTTTTCCCTTTCCTCCCTTCTTTCCCTTTTTATGCA
>JBBDHG010000092.1:1222500-1228748 GCA_037951165.1 Lophius americanus
GGACCTCACACACTCCAGCTCACGCAGCCACGTGTGTCCTACCGTACATCCGCCAGGACCGACGTACGGCTGCAGGACACCGTCCTGACACTAACACGTCAGCTTGGATAGAGGACAGACGGGAGCCGCTATGAATCCAGGACACAAAGGAAATGTACGGCGGATAAATGTTTACAAAGAAAAACCAAACTGTTTGAACAAAGGAAAGGAAATGGCAGAAATATGGGGACTATATTTCTCGTCAGGCCTGGAAACGCCTCGGGACGCCCCAGGGTGAGCTGGAGAGTGTTGCCGGGGAGAGGGACGACTGGAAATCGCTCGATCCGACCCGGTTAAGCGAAAGAAAATGTACACATGGATGGATGGATGGAAATGAAGAGGAAGGTGATTAAGGCAGGAGTGAAAGCCATCTGTCAGCTCCAGCAGGGATGTAGGTAAATTGTGGAGCCTGTCTGTTTCCACCCAACACGCCTACCGTGTGACAAGCTTCAATCATTCTTTATGGAGCCTCCATCTCTCTCTCCGCTCTCTCTCTCTCTTCCCCTTTCCGTCATGCTCCTCCCTCAAACAATTTTGTTGTTGTTCCCAATCAATAATCAATTTCCCTGAGAAGTAATGGCACACTTTTAGTCTCCCCCACAGGCCTTGACCTTATGGGAGGCCAAAGACAAATCCAAGGAGGTCGAGAGGAAGGGCAGGTCCTAGTCCATTTACAATCATAACCCTGGAACATAGAAAAACAGGGAATGGCGGGAGAAAAAACTGAGATGGCTCTTAAATGTCTCCCGGTGTTTTTCTGAGATGTACAATGATGCAGAATTAATATACAGGATTATCAGCTACGACAAGGAGATGAGTGTTATAGGAAGTATTCCTCAACTGTGTGTGTGTGTGTGTGTGTGTGTGTGTGTGTGTGTGTGTGTGTGTGTGTGTGTATGTGTGTGTGTGTGTGTGTGTGTGTGTGTGTGTGTGTTCGGAAACGTTATCAACTATATAAACAGCACAAAGGTCAAATTCTTCATGCTTTCAAATTCAAATCAGAAAAACAAAAGAAAAAAGTTAATAAACATATGAAAGTGAGAAGTTACCACAATATTAATATAACAAAACAAAAAGTTTGAAAGTGACAGAATGTGTAGGATTGCAGGATCCGGTGTACAAAGAAAAAAAAAAAGAGAAAGAAAATCTGTTCTGGAGAGCGACATAAAACTGACGGAACTATAATAAAAAGGGTGAAGCAGGACATTTAAGACTCCTTCTCCCTTCTTCTGCTCTCGTCGGCGTGTTACAGTAAAACTCCGGTAGTCTCCCCAGGGACCTCCTCTTCATGAGATGAGAGAGGGAGGAGTAGAATGGAGAGATGAAGACACGAGGAGAAGGAGGTGGCCGAGTGGGTGGGAGGGGAAAGCAAGTCAGACAAAAGTGGGAGTACAAAAAGAAAGGAGAACTCTTAAAAGGTTCAAGGTGAGAGAGAGACGTAGTAAGTTGTAACATTTAACGACAGTTTAAAAATGTATGGTCAAGCATTTTACTCTAAACAGCCTATAATCATAAATTATATCACTTGACAGTTATAACCAGCATTTTTATCCATCTAAGCTAAATTCAGATTAAAGTATTGAACTGTAAAAAAAATTATAAAGAATAAGTAAGTATACTTAGTGTACGACGTTTATTTCAAACCCAATAAACAGTTCAAATAATTGTTATTTTCTCTGGATCTGAACATTCGGTGTTATAAACATTATTGATTTGTTGATTCATAACTCTGATACCGGAGAATTGATCATAATTAAGGATGCTGGGCCACTTCTTTTTCCTTAGATTCTTATTAATGTACTTACAACATTTTTATGTAATGAAAAAAAAAAAAAAAAAACGTACATTTCCGAAGCGTCAGAAATGAAATGCGATCTAGAGGAAAGCCGCTGATGTGTGTGAAAGCTGGACTTCTGATAATAAAAGCCGTTCCAGATTAATAATAAATTGTCAGTAAAATAAAATAAATGAATCCACTTATGACTGAGGGCGAGATAGAGAAGGAGAGAGAGAGAGAGAAGATGACTGACATTAGTCCGAGGCCTAACTAATAAGCGTGGCGGCCTTTTAACCCGCCGCTCTATGTAGCAACGTTAGCTGCAGCAGGAAGTTAAAATATTCACGATACAAGGCAGGGCTACTCAGTGTTCAAACAAAGTGCTCTGCCAAGTTCAACCATGTGTTTGGAGGTTCTGTCACGGGAGAGTGTGTGTGTGTGTGTGTGTGTGTGTGTTAGAGAGAGTGGGAGAGTTAGAGAAAAAGAGAGATGATGAAGTCAGAGAAAGAGAGAGAGAGAGAGAGTGTAGGGTATTTTATTATTCACACAAGGCATAATAAACCAGGCACGCTCGGTTAGCAACACTTAAACTCTCCTTGCTGTAGCGGTTAGCCTCTAACGCGACAGCACTGATTTGGACATGTCCTATTAATAGTGCAGGGAGGTTTCCATGCATGCTAATGGCGGTGTGTATTAGCTATTAATAGAATCACATAGGGGTCCTGAGACTGTAGTGGAGAATGCCGATTTTTTTTTCAGTGTATGTGTGCGAGGGGAAGGATACACCCTGTATCCGTCTCAAGTAGTTAGCTCGGGTGCAACGTCAGTGTTTGCCAGTTAATTCAGAGGGAGGGGCTGCAAAGCAGGGAAAGTGATTTTGCCTGAGGTATGGTTTTGTGGCTGCACAGGTGTGTGTGTGTGTGTGTTTCTGCGCTGTGTGAAGTGTGAGTCCCCAGAGGTTGTAAATATTGTGTGTGTGTGTGTGTGGGAGAGAGAGAGAGTGACAGAGGGGGAGAGAGAAAGATTGGGGGAGGTGAGGTAAAAAAAAACAGGGAGGAGTGTGTGAGACAGAGAGGATGGTGTGGTTTGGAAGCCGAGATGATGCGGAGGGATGCAGCTGGAAGTTTGGAAGTGTGAGAGCACCTCCTCAGTATGGATATTTAATGACCTGGGACCCGAAACAGGCCCCGAGATTATTCCTCTCCTCCCTACATGCTTCTCGTTCTCCACCCCATACATAGCGGCGAGGAGAGAAAGCTTCCCATCTTGCTCAGAGTCAACGTGTGTGTGTGTGTGTGTGTGTGTGTGTGTGTGCGCGCCGGGAGCGTAAGTAAAAACCATGAGGGAGAACATGGAGAAGCTGGAGCAGCTAAACCATGAAACATTTTAATCTGACCGCTGATAAATCAAAAGAGTGTCTATGCACATGTCCTATTAATTAACAGCTGCTTAATCAAAACACAATTTATTGATAACTGTACTAATCCAACACATTCTTATATTACAGCAAAAGAAAGTTATATTTTAGGGTAGAACATGCAGATCTCCATTCTCTGTCGTTATATAATTTCCACATTTTTGGCCAAATTGAACAGCCTAATACTATTTATGGCAATTTTGATGCCACTTCCTGCAGGAAGTTGACGACTCGTGTCGGGGATGCTGCTATTTTTGGCAAAACTGGTTACCATGTTTACTTCACAGGGCCACAGAGAGGACGGAGCCCATCTTAGCTGACATAAGGCGGTCCACCAGATTACCACAGGGCCGACACTAGAGACAATTCAAACTTTTATTTGTTTGTTTTCTTGCTCTTCTTTTTCAGTTTTTAGTTAACACCACTCCTATATGACATGTTTTTGGGCTGTGGGAGGAAACCAGTGTATTTGCGAGAAACCATTTCCCACATGGATCTGTACCTGGACACTTGAGGCAGTGCTTCCCTTTGAGTCAACATGCTGCCTGGAAACTAAAATCAGTGCAGCAGGTAAGATGTGGTGAAATGGACATAATTCAATGAAAGGGATGGTAACTGTTTTAAACTAACATCATTGCCACTTCCTGTTCCTGACATTTTTAAATTGTGATAAATAACCAGCTCTACTTCCTGTAGTTTATTTCAAGTCAGCCTAATGTGAATTCAGAGCTTATAGTTGGTCATATTAAGACTAAATATCACATAATTGTCTGATGACAATTAATTAATTAATTTGCAATTATTTTTTCATAATGGTGATAATCATGATAATCGGCATCCGTCGGCCGTAAAACACAGTTTGATGTAACAGGAATGTCCAATGACTTTACTATTATGTGATAATGATGTCATCTGGTTAATGATGTCATCTGGTGAATGATGTCATCTGGTGAATGATGTCATCTGGTGAATGATGTCATCTGGTCGTCCTATTTGTGCTTTGTTTGGAGATTTAAATAAGACTTTGGCGCCACTAAGGCGCTAACTGAGGTTAATAATTAAGGTTATAAACGTTAATGTCACTGAGCCTAACATTTGAATAAGTATGTAGTGATGTGCGGATCCTGGATCATTTGGTCACCAGGCAAACTAGTAAACTTTTAAGGAAACAGTCGTTAAAGTTTTTCAATGAGTCTAAATAGAAATGTCTCAAACTCTTTCATTATTATTATGATTATTGAAATTAAATTGATACTAGTACTTGGTGCGATCAAAAAAGACAAAAGACAACTAAACCGTAAATCAAAATTATTTGTATGGCGATCAATCATCAGCTTTAATGTCATGATCGTGACAGCCGTATTAATACATATACAATACATATAAAATAAAATCCAAAGAAAAGACATGTAGGAGCGAATTTTTTTTAAATCATTGAATAAAAATGCAACACAAGGAAATGTAAAATCGGGACACAGTTTTGCTGTTGACAGTCCTTCCTGCACCTCCTCACAAACACACACAGGTAGGGACTGTATATGAAAAATACGTGACGCAATATTAAATCAGCAACCATCAATTATTGAAGAGCGCAGACTTACCTACGATTTTATAAAAACTTGATGGATCGTATGATTTCATTTATTATATCTTCTGTTATATTTTAAGAAATGTTTGTGAATTGTCGTGCAAAAACAAGAAGTTCATGTGTTAGAGAAACAGTATTTGTGAGCAAAGGCTTCAGTGCAAAAATAAAACAAACACACATACACAGTGTCAGGAATTATTTTTGTTTTCAAAAAGGCCCATCAGTTAGACCTTAAAAACTAACCTTGTAGAATTTATAAGGTTTTCATTTTCTCTTAGAAGCAAAAGAAATCCTGCAAACCTTTTTTCTTGAGCAGAGGTTGTACAAACATGTTCTGATATCAGTGTCTTTACAAAGAGCCTCATGTCAAGGGTGTGTGTGTGTGTGTGTGTCTGTGTGTGTGTGTTGACAGAGGTGAATCTTTTCTCTCTCCATATTTTCACACATAACCATATCCCTGGTATCATATCACACATTGATGACAGACACATACATGAACAACACGCAAACACACTCCGACACCACTCCTCTATTTATTTCAGATCCGGATGCCGAAGTCACCGCACCTCTGACTCCCCGAGTGCATATTACTTAAAAATGCCATATTGCACACGGCATAATGTGTTTGTGTGGTCTGGTGTGTCCGTGAAGACATTCACGCGATTCAATGTATGCATCGTGCTGCTGAATAGGTATTGTTTTTCCCTCGGCTTCTTATCGGACAATTTGGCAGCGGGCTCAGGGAGGGGAAGCTGATGCGGCTCTAATGAGTCGCCAGGCCGGCAGGATTGAAATTGTATTGGCACAGTAATGTAAGGAGAAGAGACCATATCGCCTTGAGGGATTAGGGCTTTGAGGTGCATTGGATGTGGGAAACCAGCGAGGCTACATCCTTCCTCCGCTCCCTACTTTATACCTTTCCTTCTCTCCCCTATACGACTCCCCTACTGGTTGTTTGCGCTCCCACCAAAAGCCCGACAAGCTCGCCCTTGGCGTAATTGATTCCTCCTGCGTTCCTAGCTGTGGTCATGGCGCTGTTGGAGGAAGCGCTCAGACTCTGCGTGCTGTCAGTGAACATGCACATGCTACTGATGCATCGGAGAATTAAATCAGGATTGACTGATTGCATTGACAGTGAGATGTGCCTGTTAGCCACAGCGGACAATCACTAGCCCCATTTACACAGCCCATTCAGTCAGTGCGGGCCTGGTGCATCTTTATTTCCCCCCCCCCTCCATTCTGTGTGAACGCAATGGAGGAGTAATGGAGGCTCTGAGTTGCTCTGCCTCTGAGATAGCAATAGAGGCACTTCCATCCAGAGATCGGACAACGGCGCCGCAATGAAGGCCCTACGCCGTTTACACCGAACAAACAAGCTGGGCTTAGATATGAGGGAAACGTGGAAATAAAAAATGATTTCGCTTCTG